>NJDD01000191.1:135295-171796 GCA_002245505.1 Calephelis nemesis
AAATTTATGCGGAATTGGACGACAAATATAGAAAATGAAAAATTATGTCAATAATTTTTTATTTAAAAAGACGGTTAAATTAAATAAAATCTCTGTCTTATCCAATAGGTCAAAATTTAGACAAAGACTTGTTTTAATATTTTATTGCACTTATACCAACACTTGCAAATTTCCCGATCGACCCTACGTTCATCTCATTAATCGCAATGCCTAATTATGCATAGTTTTGTATTGAATATTAATATATTAAAGATAAATAAATAATTAAAATACTGAAGATATAACTTAAACTTTAGTTTTTCAACTTAAACTTCATTTGCCTTTAAAGTTATTTGAAAATCTTATGTAAAATCGGAAATTGATTTAATACATTTTACGGTAATCGATAAGAAAAAAAATCGATAAATTTTATGTATTTCTTAAATTTAGGAAATTTGTTTGTTCGATTGTTGTTCAAAACAGTAAAAAAGTTTACTCAAATAACGCTTACTGGTAATTTACAGTGTCTAAAGCATAAGAAAAATGTAGTTTTTTTCAATTTTGTAAAAAAACTTCGTTGCCCTGTATTGGATATGTGCCCGATTAGTATATGAATCATTCTCGTAGAAAACGAAAACAAATTTGAAACTTATGTTTCATCGAATACTCTCGAATCGAAAACGATAAAAACGCATGCTAGTCATAATTGTAACTTATTAAAAAAAGTATTGTCATCCCCATATCCCTGAAGAGGTAGAAAGAGCCACAAACAAGGTTGAGTGACAAGTATCCGAAGATGCTGAATGCTGATGAAGAAGAAGTCCCACAATATGATAAGTGGCAACGTATAGTAACATTCTTATATTGTTATTAATATCATTGTTGTTATAATTAAAACTCATTCTGTGTATCCTATATATTTAAATATTCTTTAAATATTGTCTATCATATTGTAAAGCTGAAGAGTTTGTTTGTTTGTCTTCTTGAATAATGATTTTTTCAAAATTAAGGGTTTTGTCCCATTTTTCCATTCAACTGTTAGTGACTGTTAATGCTAACCTACACGAAAAATGTATATATCGTCACCCTTAGAATTTCGCTATTTTGCAACTAACTTATTTTTATACCACGACAAAGGAAGCTGATAACTGTACAATATACAACTAGTACTATTCCAATGGGTATGGCTATTCGATGATGTCGCAAGACCTAGGTATCCTTATGTAAATGTAAATTAGAAGTTATGCAACACTCTTATTCCAAAATTTCTTAAAGAAGCTGCGGCTCACATAAATAATTTTAATATGCGGCCAAATCCCTGTCAGTAAACAATAATCACTTTTAAATCAAAGCCCGGACAATATTCTGAAACGTGATATACAAAATAAGAGAAAAAATGTTAATTGCATTTCCTCGAAGCAAAATGGCGGGCGGAAACTGACTCTGATGTCGACAGTTTACTTAAGCACAGCTTTAATTGTTTGTAAAGTGAGCTCGGGATTAATTTTCTCTTCCTTTTTATAGTTGACCGCAACTGCATGAAGTAATTGAGTTTTATCATAAAATAAGTTTAAACAGGTGAACTTTCCTATATCCTGGAATTTAAGCAACCAGACTTTCTTTCCAAGTCTATGAAGATCCACTTTACTTAAAAATATCATTGGTAACATTGATACGTGAATCAGAGTGCTAAGCAGCCTCTGGTGTGACTAAGTTACTCTACTCTTTAGACTGCATCATGGTAATGTCAAGCGATGAAGTTATGCCGATAGGATTTATAACAAAGTGTGGAAATTATGGCAGTTCGTTGTAACTCTGAATAGCCTTATGACTATTCTTTCACTTTTGATTTTCACTCACCCCTATATCTGGTAGTCCGGTATTAACGCTGGCTTCATAAAACCCGGGTTGATGCTGACGTGAGCGAGATTGTTCATACGGGTTAGACTTTGTCCGTAGTTATTGGTTTTTTTTATTGTAGTAGGATTACGTGCGCTAGTTGGTAGTGTATCAAACTTCCACATGTTAATTATGATCCCCGCCATAAGAACGCGCCACACCAGTGACATCTGTAATGTCTATAAGTACTGGTTGTCTTTTGCCATTAGGAGTACCTAAATATAAAACATCTGTTGCATATAATTTATGCTTAGTAAAACTGAAGAAACTCGCCTTCCAATCCAATAATTATAATAATAATAATACAAAATTGTTCACCAGCAACTTGCCCTACGATACGGTCTTATATTGTCTGAAGTGCCATATCGTAA
Organism: Calephelis nemesis; assembly: GCA_002245505.1. NCBI lineage: Eukaryota > Metazoa > Arthropoda > Insecta > Lepidoptera > Riodinidae > Calephelis > Calephelis nemesis. The sequence goes on from NJDD01000191.1 coordinate 137,545, forward strand.
GTACACACAGGAGCCAGTTCTAGAGAACAGCCATGCCAGGATTGGGATCGCTCTATCATCACGGACAGGTCTATTGCTAGGCTTTAATTGTTGATGTCACCATTCCGTGTGACGTTAACCTTGTCAAAGCTGAGCAGGAGAAAATGTCAAAATACCTAGAGTTAGCTAACGAGGTTATCGATATGTGGGATGTTGACTCAACATTAATTGTCCCTGTAGTCGTTTCCGTAAACGGTCTCATAGCGAAGAAATTTCACCCAACATCTAAAAAAACTCTCGCTACATTCATGCGTTAGGGATCAGCTTCAGAAGGCAATACTGGGTACTGGGGACGGCACGCATCGTGCAGAAGTTAGTTTATCGCCCTGACCATTGACGGCTTAGTCAAAATAGTCTAATAGAAGCAGTACCTACCGTATATCATAGCACCTGTAACCCTATTCATTCTTGGAATATTAATGAATTCCAACGGTTGGCTAAAACCAATAAGATGCTATTTGTGCTGTTTCGCAATCCCCCATAAGGGACGCACAACCGTTATGCCGTCCATACAAAAATTTAATATTTACCTCAGTTTCCCTGAGGTTTCATCATGAGGGGGGTTTCCATAAGCTCCTAAAACAATGTTATTTCAGTAATTATTACCATCGAAGAAAGACAACCTTATGATGTATGTCATAAAGTTGATTTTATAACTTGTATCTAGCAACATGGGAGCAATGCTGCTTTCAGCGCCCATGGTCGAGTTCTAAATTCTAAATTGGTAGCAGTTTAACCACCTTGAAAGAATGCCCATTAATTTTTCATATACAAAAATTTTTGAAATCGGTTAAAAAATGACAGATGATTCGATAACATACATAAAAATAGTAAGTGTAGGCAAAACCTTTTTATTTTTTGAAACGAGATTGTAAAGAGTAATATTAAAATGTAACAATAGCAAAAATATTAATATAAATATTGTAAGCAAAAATAAACGTAATTTCTTTCTTTTTCCAACGTCAGCTTAGAACATACAAAACGTGTTTTATACAAAAGTGAATTTAATTTAACGGGATCTCAAAGTCAGAAAGTGCACATACAAAGGAATGAAAGTTGAAAGTGTAGTGATTGTTTTGCCCGAGCTCCTTTAGTGGTTGAATTGCTACAGAAAAGGAAGCTACAAAGTTTGCAGCCACAAAGAACAGTGAGGCAAGCTTAGAACAAAGTTGTTTATATTTGTGAACCAGTGAAGCATCTACGTATTGCATTTCTATTAATTGTCACCACTTTGGTTTACTGGTCCGGGTTGGCATTTCCTACATGACTTATAGGGTTCGATTTCAGTTCGAGCAAGCAAAAATTTGTTTTTTCAATTTTCTCTAAAAACCTCTTTTATAGAAATTTTTCACTTAAAAAGTGCGCGGTTGACGATAAGTTTGTATCTACCATGTTATGGGAATTGAAAATATGTTTGGCTAATTAGGGGTGAACTTGTTGTATCTTTCTCTTTTTATTCGAAGATACGGACTTAACCGTCTCAAAGAAAGAGGTGTTCAATTTGTCTATGTTTTATTTTAAATGTTTGTTAAGCGATTACTCGACCTATAATAAACAGATTTTGATGGTTTTATTTTCGATAGGTGATTCTAAGGAGGTCCTTTGGGAATTATATTAAAGAAGACAACGATGTTATTGAAGTACCTCAAAATTTGCACAATTAAGTGTAACTCGAGAAAAAGAGTACGGATATTGACATATTTATATATTACTAGCTGACCTGGCAGACGTTGTTTTGCTATGAAAAAATTGGGGTCAGTCACCCTTATCACTAAGGGGTATGAAAAAGATTCAAGTGATGAGGATCACTTAGAGTTATAAAAAATAGATGTTAGCCGATTCTCAGACCTACTCAATATGCTCACAAAATTTCATGAAAATAAGTCAAGCCGTTTAAGAGGAGTATGGGAACGAACATTGTGACACGAGAATTTTATATATAGGTACTTCTTTTTAGGATATTGGAAGACGAACAAGCAGACAGATTTCCTAATTGTAGGACATTTACATCGCTACGAGACACCAAAGGTTGTAATGATGCGTTGCCAACCTCAGGCTGCTAAACTTTACCATCTACCTGCTTTTTGAAAAGAAAATGCTTAAATCGTGACATGGTAAAGAAACCTAAGTTGTTTTTTTTTTGTTTCACTAAACTTAAACTATTATTTCTATAGTATCTACTTCTCACCTTCAGAAAATTTAGTTCACAGTTTAACTTTGCTTGTATTTAATCTTTACATTTATGTAGTTTTTTCTTTTTTATATCTCTATAAAATACTTTAATCTCTACAAAAAACAATTCTTATTTAATCATCATCAATATAAGAGTCTTGGTTTAACTTTGCTTGTGTTTAATCTTTACATTGATGTAGTTTTTTCTTTTTTATATCTCTATAAAATAATTTAATCTCTACAAAAAACGGCTCCAATTTAATCATCATCAATATTAGAGTCTTGATCAAATTTGTGGCTGAATCATCACCTTCAAAAAGACGCAAAAAAACTGCAACAACTGACTGTAACTCTTTCATTGGGTACCACGTCATGATTTGATAATTATTCTTTCTTTTCTTTCTTATTTCTTTCTTTAAAATTTGTAGAAATTTAACCCAAGTACAAGGCTAGTGCTAAAAAAAAATACATTGGTAATTATTTTTTCTAAAGTTAGAAAATGTTTTCGAAATAGCACAAAAATTTTATAAACATCCTAGTTGTAGTTTTTGAGTTACGTATAATAATTCATACATTTTTCACTTATCGGCTCACGGATCAGATTGGATTATGATAAAACCGATAACCACTTTGAAATCATGACGCATCTTTCTTAAAAAGAGCCATCAAAATCGGTTGGCTATTGAAAAATTAATCGCGTAACAAAGTTACAAAAACATACAGTCGAATTAAACACCTCCTCCATTTTTATGAGTGGGTTAAAAAACATCTGAATCTAAATATTATCCAGGTGAAAACTTGAAAACATTACAAATGTACTTAGATTCTTAAAATGTTGGCGCATGTGTGTACATACGTACATATCTTCACGCCGAGTCCCTTAGGAGGTAGGCAGAGAGTATCGAGTGCCAGACCTCACGATCCTGACAATACAATACATTACTGTGTACAATACAACAAAACAAGTTTTCCAGCAGATTATGTGCGCTGAGATGAGTGAGGCAAAGGCGATTTGCATGCGTGATGTAGCTAAGTGCACTCTCGCTAAGCGCTTTTGTTTTGAAATAGGTTTTACTGGAAATGAATGCAATATTTTATATACTATAAGCTGTTGCTCGCAGCGTTCATTTTTTCGGGATAAATTCGATTCTAAGTATTTATCCAAGTTACCCTCTATGTGTGCCAAATTTCAAGAAAATCGGTTCAGCAGTTCAGCAGTGAAAGAGTAACAAATAAACAGACAAACCTTCGCATTTTTAGTATGAATAGAATATATTTTAACAAACGCCGGAAAGGCAATATCATTGGGCTTTAGGTTTTTTGCGTGTTTGCTATGCGGTAACTTTGCCAATCGGCAACATAATTTCCTTGTGCCAGAGCCTTTACCATGAGCTGGTATAAATTACATTCAGTAATAACCGTACCGAAATCTAAAGTGCTATTGGTTTTTGCTGATTTTGTGATCTTAGTTACTAATAGAGGCTCTGTCCAGAGTTTTCATACAAATAATAGCATATGAAGACGCTAGTGAATATAGTCAACTCGACAAAACGAAAACCGTATGAATAAACAAGTAGTAAAAAAGTATATTCACGCCCATATCCCCGAAGAGGTAGGCGAGGCACAACCAGGGCACCCACCACTAGCCGAAGACACTAAGTCCCACAATGTGATAGGTAGCAAGCCTATAGCCAACCGAGTACATATCCAATCCCGAGAAACATTTTTTTAAATTTGAAAATTGGAAAAACCACATTTACTTTTTCGTTGCACGATCCGGGAATCCAACCTGGGACCTCAAGATTCAAGTTCAACACCTGGACCGTAAGATCACAGAGATGAACACTTGAGCCCGGTCATTATACGATATTGAAAAAACAAAAATCTTGAGAAAAACTCAAAAAAAAACCTAAAATTTTGACCTTTGACCCCGAATATCTTCTGTACTTATAGGACAAATGGGGACTTTTAAATTTTAAATTTTTATAGTAAAATGAAGGTCTTTACCAAAATTCAGCTCTGTCGCAATTTTTGTTTTTTCATTACTGTTTTTAGGTCTGAAGTGACCGGATTTAGTAGTAAAAAAGCGTTAAGTTAAAAAAATACTTAACAAATAAGAATATTAAGAATTACATTTGTTAATGTATACGTTTGTCAAAAAAAAGTGTCTTTTTGTCCAAATCACCGAAGATATAGGAAGAGGCACAACCCACGACTAACCGATGAAAAAAAATTGCATTAAAAGTAAAAAATCCTGATAATTTAAACCGCCCATTACGCTAAGGGGTCGCGCTTCGGCTTCGTAAACTTAGGAGATCCCATAGAGGCCCTCAAGGAGGCCTCTAAATGTTGGTTAAACCGAAATTGACGTTAGGTATGTTTAGGTATTGAGTTTGAGGGGTCTCATAAACGGGGTCTCTTGGTGAAAACGGGCATAGGTCCCACAATGTTATAGGTGGCAGGCCTATCGCCAACTGGGCACACATACAATCCCGGGCAACGAGCCCGACCTGAAGTTCAAACCCGGGACCTGTAAAAGTCAAGTACGATGCCAGACCGCTAGAACACAGACCCGATATACGTTTATCCTACTAATATTATAAATGAGAAAGTTTATGAGTTTGTTTGTTATTCCTTCACACTAAAACTTATAAACTGCTAGTAATCTTCGGCTAGTCATGGGTGCCCCGGTTGTGCCTCTGCCTACCACTTCGGGGATATGGGCGTGAAGATACTTTTTTTTGAGATAATGATTGAATAAAGAATGCTCGTTGATGCTATTGACAGAAAGCAATAAACTGTTCATAAAATATAAAGTTAATTCTTTCTAAAAGCTTCTAAAAGTTAGTGTTACTTCGTTCTCAAAGTTGCCACTTCTAGCATATCTAAAAACCAAAGACTTTACTTACTTAAAAGTATTGGAAATGTTGGAACTCGTAAAGTAATTGTAAAAACAGAATACTGAACGTAATTCTAAATATCTGAGCGGTCATCGCAATTAGTGTTATTTTCTTTCTCACTTAACGTTTTCTTTTCTGACGTTTAATCCTTATAAAAATGTTTTAGGGTAGGCGGAGAGAATCGAGTGCCAAACCTCCACCTCCACATTCGCATTGTACTTATATCTGCTTTGTCAATCCTATATCTGTCCTTCTTTATACGTGTCCGAGCCAGCTCATCATTCTTTTTCTCATTTGAACACCAACACTTTCTTTCAATCCCACACTTTTTCAGATCTCACTTTTACGAATGCGGTCAGCGAGCATAACACCACAGATACTTATATTTTCTCTATACTCGTACACTTTTTCTGATAAACCCAACCCCATACAACGTTGGGTAAGCACAGAATTATGAAAAGCCTGGCATTGATTGAAAAGACAAAATAGCAAGCAAAACAAACACATGGTAAAAGACAACCAACGCTTGTATACACCATAGATTTTATACCCCGGTGCGTATCTGTCTTGTGGCCGGCCGGGTATTAGTCCAATTATGTAAGTACCGGCTTCCCTGACCTCCCGAAACTTGACAGTGTCATTATAACGGCAGAAATAAGTAAGGCGGAGGATCACTACCCGGGTACGTTGCTGCACGGCACCATCAGTGGTATGGTTGGTAGGTGAACACCAGTGGAACTTTCGTAAACATGAACGCAAGTGGTTACTTGTTCTATCAAATAAAACGTACAGTGCAAAATTATGTTTGAATGATTGTTAGAAAAAAATCATTAAAAAAGGAAGTCAAACTTAAAACAAAAAATGTCGTTAATAACCTTTGAAACACGCATTTGTTGATAATGGCCCATTTATTTTGATTGCACCTGCCGTTCATGACATAAATCTACACAACTAAATGATATTGGATGGCAAATAAGCAGACGGCTTTCCTGATGATAAAAATTCACGCCGCCTAGAGACACCAATAGTGGTAATGGTGCATTGCCTTCCTTCGAGTTATATGTTTTGATTAAATAATTCTTTTTTCGTAGTATGAAAGTGTGTTGTAATTTTTTGTCCAACAATATTTTGATTTGTTTATTTTAACATCCAATAGGTTGAAAATTGGAAAAAGTTCCAAGCTTTTTAATTAAAATTAAAACTTTACAAAGAATTAATGTAACGGCTGGTTAAACAATTTCAAACTTTCAAAAATTCACTTTTAAGTACTTTACACTAAGTTTTGTATTAATTATTTTTACTATGGTCGATTAAGTTTTATTTTTTGACAATGGCTATGTAGAAATACACCAATTTCTAATTTATTTTATTACATTAATACTGCTGATCGAATTTGCTATCGACAATAGTGTTACTCGTAAATCTCGATTTCATGATAATTGTAAAGTGGACTCGGACATGACATTTAGGTACTCTTAAACATGGTCCTAGCGTTTAGTGATGGGTAGTGCTGTAAAAACTACCACCGGATCGGAATGCGGCCACACGCTGAGAAGATCCGGTAAGAAGCTCAGCTAAAAGATTAAGTAGTTATACTCGTATTATACATTATTGCTCATAAGAGTTTGTTATGAGGAGCAATTAATCCCAATCACTCTTATCCAGTAAAAACAACTACATTAAAAAATGGACTTCAAAACTAAAAAGTGAAAATAATAATTATTTATTCTTAATTATATGCTACCTTTTTTCATTTGTGATATTTACTACCTCTTACTTACTTTTACAATTTAGTGTTGAAGTCGGTTTTTAACGTACTTAATTTGATTTAATACTCTAATTTACTGCTGATATGATATTATTTAATTAAAATAAACATCGCGATAGGTGAAAGTAGATAAAAAATACTCATGAAATAAAAACTAATGGACCTAGCTGAATCAATTTTAATAAAAACCAATCCGAAACTATCCCGCATCAAACGAAAAAAGAATTACGTAAATCGGTTCAGAAACCTTGGCGAAATCGGTGTACATATAAAAAAACATACCGACCGAATTGAGAACCTCCTCCTTTTTTTCGAAGTCAGTTGTGTATTAAATGTAAGGTCTTCTATATAATTGGGAAGTTTATTGTAAGAACATATAATTCGGCCCATGTAAGATTGGCTAACTCTGTGGAGACGAGACACATGCACAACAAGATCACATCACAACAGATCACAAATTCATTTTATATGAACAAATAATTGAATTTCAAAAGTAGGGTAGGGATCTACCGCCTTGCCTATTCCGGACTTCATATTGACTATTGTACGTTCTAGTAAGAATAATACGGTAACCGATGATAGTCTTGAACAATAGACATAGCAACCCGGCTACAGGGCCACATAGACCATGGTTGTCTCTTACCATCAGGAGAGCAGTATGCTGGATTTCTGACATCTCATAAATAACAAAAAAAAAAACTTCACACCTCTATCCCCGATTCTAGTAGGCAGAGGGGTAACCAGGTCACCTACGATTGGCCGAAGACACAAAGTTCCACGATGTGATCGGTGGCCAACCTATCGGTTATCTAATCAAATTATCCTCATTATTCCAGGTAACGTTAGTTTTATTAGGAAATGGAATAAACATGTTTTTTGATTTTTTTTTGTCCTACCCACAGTCAAATCCGACACTGGACTGCTAGAAAACAAGGGGAAAATTAAAAAGACTGAGAGGCCATAAATCTTTAATTATTTCCTTCAGTGGTGTTACTAAAACTATTAGAAACTGCTGAAAGCAGAATTTAAGACAAAATTGAGCAAATTTAATAAAACTTTAAAAGAGTCAGAATCTTGAATTTCAATGTAGTAAAAGTTAAAAATAAATTAATTGAGTTTAGTACAGGTATAGATTGGTACCTCTGTAAACTTTTAACTTGTCGCACTCCACAGTTTTGTTTTTGCAATTGAGTCCAAAAAGAAGGAGGTTCCTATTAAGATATTCATAACAAAACTTACATTATTTTGGTAAGTTTAATACGAAATTACTTAGTGAATAACGAACAGGTTTTTTAGTTTTGAAAATTTATAAATTTTGATAAAACCTATACGGGGCGACTACAACATGAGCTACTTGTGGGCACACTAGAAGAAATCTCTGCACAAACAGATAAATAATCATGCTTCGTATTACGGGTTACTAGACAACGATACTAGTGCATAACATAAATACTTGTATAACATACTTACAACTGTTGACCAAAGAAGCGGTCAGAGAGACATTGTTTCTCTTTTTGAGCAATTTAGGATGAAATAAAAAAAAACTTACGCTTGCTCAGTAAAAATTAGAAACTACTGTTCTATCCGATCTAATTCCTGAATATATCCAGAAACGAATGCAAAGTAACTAAACCAAACGAAAATATACATTTTATAATACTCAAGAGCCATGGTCAGACACTGGTTGAACATTTTAAGAAAGATGCTTTTATATTGATATTAAAAGGAAGGAGACTACAAAACTGGTCCTATTTTATGAATTTTTGGAGTACACCAAGGTGCAAGGTTGGTTGCGAGGTGCTGCAAATTATTGTTCTTAGATTTTCTTACTCTAGAATTATCAGCGGAAAGAAAATTATTTAAGTGCAATAAAACCACCAAAACCTAGTTAAGATTTCAAAAATATTTCATTGCTTCTGAGGTCTACTATTTTGGAGTTGGATTCGATTTCATAATGTCCAGGGTTTGAAACTCAGGTCAAGAAACAATACTACTTTACTGGGTTTTAGATGTACCCGGTTGGCAGAGTTTGTCTCCTTTTGCATCATGGAACTTAATGTTTTTGGCTAATCTTGCCTGACCTGATTGTACCTCTGTCTTCTTTTTCTGAGACACGGGACCGCTGGCCTCTTACATAAAAGAAACCTGTTCTTGCTACCATAATGACAGTATCAAGTTCTAGTTCGGTAGGTAGGGTAGTTTGTACAATTGACCTAAAACACAGGCAACAGGACAGCAGCGTACCTATAACATTTATTATTTATTTATTTTTAGCAGGAATACGGTGCAAAGGAAGACTTATCCCATGTAGCATTCTCTACCAGTCAACCAGCAGGCAGCAGCATCAAGGTGGGTCTAGAAATATACCAAATGAGAAATGGGTTCTCAAAAGAAATATATGCTAGGTGCTAGCTGCGGTATTCTAGTTATTTAATATTTAGTTCTCTAACGCTACCCATTGAGATTTTGAGACACAAAGTAATCTACTTCCTTCTGAAAAGTCCAATACGTTTTTTCAAAAGCTTTTATTTGCAATGTATGTATGTACATCCAGGCGAAATTTTAGAACTCAAGTTTGAAGTAGATATCTTCAATATAGTCGTATGTTGCAAATGAATTGTATTATTCACTAGCTGACCCGGCAAACGTTGTTCTGCTATATTTTAATGTGATTTAAGTAAAAAAAAATTATTATGAGTCATCCTTATACCTATCCTAAACCCACACAAAATTTCATGAAAATCGGTGAAGCCGTTTCGGAGGAGTATGAGAACGAACATTGTGACACGAAAATTTGATATATAAGATTATTTACGTTAAATCAAACTGTACATCATCAGACATTCACACCTTAGAAAATGGTAGTCAATATTATTTGTAGAGCTTTTAGTGAATAGGCAACATTAGGAATGTATAAACGTAGAAAAATAAATAAATTTTAAAATGAAAGAACATTTTTCAAATATATGGATTTAACAGCGGTGCAGGCCGGAATTTTTGAATTTTTTTTTTTCATATTCTTTAATCACTGTTTCATATTCATTCTTTAACCAAACATTGTAATTAAAGAATATATAAAAAAAAAATTTAAAAAAATGTATAAGGGCTGTAGAGCTGCTTAGTCGATGCATTTGAAAAATATTATTAAATAATCATTAAATAGAATAAAAATTACATGGATCATTACCAATTGCGAAAACGGGAAAACCAAAATGTTTAATAGTGAGAACTGTTCAAAGATAGACAATGCGGACATAAAAGGTGAATTGGATTCTGTAAAGCAATTTGAACATTTCTTCACCAATATTGCAGCAGAAACTACCAGAGTTCTTAACTCATCACCAAACCCTGCAAAATCATTATTGAAGCAACATGTAACAGAGTGTAAAAATAATTTTGAATTTTCATTTGTTGATAAAATGATAGCTTAATATTCTTTAAATCCTGGATAATGCTACATAAATGGTTACTTCAGTAACAAATATAGTTGTTCCATACTAAGCTGTAGTTTTCAATTGTTGTGTTACACATGCTGTTTTTGCTAACCTAATGAAACTTAGTAAGGTTATCCCTCTATTTAAATCTGGGAGTTCGTCTGATCTCATTAATTGTCGACCTATTTCCTTGTTTTGCCTACCTCTACTAAATAGTTAAAAAGGTTTTTTTTATATTGAAAGGCAAACAAGCTGACGAATTTAATGGTGGTAAGAAATTCACACCAAGCACCTCCTGAGAATCCTCCAAGGCTTCATAAATCTTCTTTAACAATTCAACTCCAGCATTGACTGTTGATCTATCCACTGTAACAAAATTCCTTATTATGAAATAAGGCCAATTGGTTAAAATATAATAACATTTGAATGAGCCCCCAATTTAACATTGTAATTTGCCTCATGTAGATACCGGCTCCTTTGCAGATAGACCATCTGCCCTCCTGCTAGGCAGCTCGTAAAAGGCGAGCATAGGCTTACCGTCACTATCAACGTGACATCTTACTAGGTGGTAGGAGAGTAGCTACGAGTTTCGCAGCCACTGGCCTGGATTGGTACTACCACCTTAACTATTCCTGCGGCCATAATATCAGAGCATGCCGTTGACGTGTTCCGGTTAGAAGGCTAAGGTGGCCGGTAAGATTACCACCGCCATAACGTCATGACGTGTTCCGGTTCGGAGGGTAAGGTAACCGGTAAACACACTTTTGCTTGAGGCCTAATATCCCGGCCTCAGGTTGGCAGCGCACCTACGTTTCGTGTCTCTAGGCGACGTGAATTTCTTACCATCAGGAAATATGTCTGCTTGTTTGCCTTCCAATATCATAAAAAAAGACTTGGCAAAAGACCGTGTTCACCTTATTCAGACAAAATTTGTGCAATTTTGAACGAAATAAAGTCACGGAACCGCCAGAAGAAGAATTCTGCCAATCGTATCATGGTAGGCTTATACAGTAGGTACACAAAATGCAAGGTAGGCTTGAGTTAGGGTTAAAGCTCTTTGCTTTTGGTTAAGTGCATGTGGCTTCAAGTTGGGTAAAATTATTATACCAGTGTTAGAAGGAAAAGTTTCTGACTAGCTCCTAAGTTACACTTTCAGGGCATTAGCTGACGAACATTCCACCTAGATATAGCCAGCTGACTTATTTTCGTTCGAAATTTTCGTTTGGGAGAAAATCACTGAACACACATATATTTTTTTCATATTTGTGTGACCAGCTGACGTATAATCCACCACTTTATAATTAGCTGACAATTTTATTTCTTCAAAACATTGGTCTAACTTTAATTTGGTCCATGTTTTAATCGGGAATAAATGATTAAAAATATTTTTTTATTGCGTACGTGAGAAGCTACCACTGCTCAACCCACCTTCGGAGCCGCAGCTGACGTTTACAACGCTTCATAATGCGACTCTCTGAGGCATTTTACGAATTATCGACTGAGAGGAACTTGGTCGTGAAAATCTGTCGCTGGCTTACGGACTATATGTTAGGTTACCTTTTGAGGTTGTTTGCGTATTTTCTAAAATTACTTATTACTTAATACGGGAAGCAAATTTAGAAACAGGCTTCAAATTAAAAAGACTTAATGTTAATTTATTTTCTCATTGCAAGATTCATCTGAAAAATCAATACGAATAAGTTTGTTGGAGTCTAAAAATTTCGGTTTCGCCAAATATTCTTCCACTTTGGCTCTTCCAGTTTCTGATAGCTCCTTGGACCTTGATAGTACCCATGCGTACTCTGGAACAAAAACAGAATTTCATATTCTGACTTAACTAAATACTTAATTGATTTTATATTATGATAGTCATTGTCGCCACACTTACAGTGATCCTTGTTGGGAATCCTTTGCGAAATCAGTCACGTAATTTCTTACATATTATTAACCCTTTTCATACAAACACGCCGGTTTCAAATAACCTCATGTCGTACGGATATTTCAAAATTAACAAACTTATTAAGGTCGGTATAATGTCAGTACTTGCCACTGAACCTTTGAGTATTAAACCTACTCATAGCACTCGATTAAATTTAACTTTGAAAATTTTGATTGAGCACGGGCATATCGGATTGATTCCTTAGCTCCCAGGATTTCAATCCTTGCCTTGAACCACTACTGTCCGTGGTTTTTTTTTTTAAATATTTGAAGACAAACAAGCAGACGGTATTCGTGATGTTAAGAAATTCACGATACCTAGAAACCATAGGTGGTAGTGGTGCGCTGCCAACCTGTGGCCAGGATGATAAGTCTTAAGCAAAAAGTTAAACGGCTATCTATCGAAAACGTAAACACTGACGCTATGGCGGCAAGAACAGGTAAGGAAGTGGTAAAAATCATGGCGAGTCGCTGCGAAACTCTACCACATAGTCACACGTCACAGTGTTAGTGACGGTAAGTCTATGCTCGCCTTTTACGAGCTACCTGGCAGGAATGAGAAACAGGCAAACCAACACGGGATACAATTTCTAGCTTTATATATTGATAACTGAAAAACTTAATGCTGTATAGACTATTATAGTTGATATGACATAATTGTTATCTACAGACACCTTAGTCTAGTCGACAAGTTCAAAAACTTGTTAAATAGAAATAAAGCTCCTAAAAGTATGTGCCATAGCGCATTTAATTCGGAATGACGTCTAGAAAAATGTTTTTAAGGGTATATTAGCACATAAAAAATTGCGATTGTTATTAACCAAATAAGATAAAAAAAAAGAAAGGTATTTAGTTTTTCGTCAATAACTTTAAAAATAATGATATTTAAGTAATTTTAGAAAAAGATCCTGAAAGAGGAGAAAATTTCCAACAAAAAATCCTAACTCTCGGAACTCTTCTATATTATTTATATATTTTTTTAACGCTGAAAATAGGGCTCCGTGAGGGCGTTATGACAAAGACGCGCCGCCTTAAAAGCCGGTATATCACCTAAAATATTTTTTTTAATAGTAAATAACAATTTAAAAATTTGAATAAATGATAGTGTAATTTAGACACTTGAACGAAAAAAACCTCAGTGAAAAAAAGTGTTTTGTCGATTTTCAAAGAGATACACCATTGTTAATTAACTAATTTTTTCCAATCTCTGTTTTTATAAATTAAGCTATAAAAGTTTAAATAATTGGTCTAAAAATTTTTTGCTTCGTGGACCCTTTTTGTTTAGGTATTTAATAAAGTTATGCAAAAAAAAATATTAAAATTAATTGTTTTGTTAATTATAGTATTAGTTTAGTTTAGTTAATTATAGTATTAGATAGTAAAAAAAAATTAAAAATCCCAAAGCAGTCTATTTGTTTAAAAGCAATTTCTTAACAAATGACGTAATTTTTTTTTTAAAAATGTTAATTAATACCTATATCAGGTACGAAAACAGCAATAATAATATATTACCAAAATTTTTTTTTAAAACATTTTTTAGTACATTTTAGATTTCATTTTAAGTTAGTTAAAAAAATATATAATTAACAAAGTAATTAATTTTACTCATGTTGCCTTGATGCCACTGAAGAGGTAGTGAATAAACTTGAAAAGATGAAAAGCGTTTCTATTTTATGGCAGGTCTACATTGACGTGTGCCTAGCTGACTACCCTCCAATACGGAACGGTAATGGAGGGTAGTCAGTTTAAAGTTGCACGTAGCACGTAACAATATAGTAGATTAGTATATTGCTACCGTTAAGTGAAGCAAACAGGTGTAAACATGGAAAAACTTACCATTGTATGACTTTTTCTTCGCGTCGTATGGGCAGCTATATACAACTGCATAGTTATCGTAATCTGTAGAAGTAAATGTAACGGGAAGTACTATTTCTTTTCTTGGCCCTGAAATGAGTTTTTGCAAGTATTGTAATAATATTTTGAAAACAAATATGTATATTACATTATATATATTTTGAAAACAAATATGTCTAGTGATAGACTTTTCATTGGTGTCGTAAGAAAATTAATCAATTTTAGTAGTAAGTATTAAATTAAGTAAAGTAGTAGTAGTTAAATTAATTGTAATGTAAGTATTGTAGTAGTAAAAGTAGTAAGTAGTTATTTTTCCGTTAAGTAGATTAAGAGTGTTCTTACAATAATTTGATCAAGATGCAAAAATGGTTTTTGGTTATATGCAATAATGTATATTTGAATTATATGACTACTAGCCGCCCGCCTCAGCTTTGCACGGGTATAAAATATACATATAAACTTTCCTCTTCAATTATTTTTTCTATCGAAAGAAACCGCATCAAAATCCGTTGCGTAGTTTTAAAGATTTAAGCATACAAAGTAACATAGGGACAGAGGAAGTGAATTTGTTGTATACTATTTAGTGAAGACTGCAATTGGAATAGATCGAACACTGCAGTTACTATTCTTAAATTTAATGTACATATGTCTTACATCCGTAGTTTATTACAAATACGATTCTGCCAGCTTTAATTTCGTCAATTGTGAATTTGCCCACAGCCTCCAAAAAACTTGGAGAATCATCGGAAGTGTTCAGTCTCTTAAACGTCATGGTATTTTCATTGGTATTAGTTTTGAAATTATAGGAAAGGCATTTTCTTGTGGTCTCGTGGCCGTTCTCGTATCTAGCGAGCTGGTACCAATCATCATTTCCAAACTGAAATATAAAAAAACAAAACAGTTATAAATTTAAAAATGACGAATTTGCCCACCAAAACCCATATTTGTATGTATTAACCATATTCATTTAATCAACTTTCAAGCAAAAAAATCCATATCGTTATCTGTCCATCCTTTCAAAAGTTATGATGCCACAGACATACACACACACTGAGACGGTCATCTCAAATTTATAACACAGTTCGTAACCGGGGTATAACTGTTCCCGTGTTTTATTATAAAACAATTTTTATTCAAAGTCCCTCTGCTGGGGAGCATGCTCTGCAGTAGACCCACATATATAACTCGTGCTTGGAAACTGTAAAAATGATTTTTTTTATGAAAACCACTGTACCATTGCTGGTTTCATTGTAAGGTGATTTTGGACATTTCAATTCATTTAAAGGGAGATATATAGAAAATTTGTACACACTCCTTGTTATTTTGTATTAGCAAAATTACAAAAATGTAACTGTCATCTCATCCCTGTTATTAAAATATTATCTTTATTTTTTACATACATCGTGTAATTTTACATTTGGGTCAAACAAACCTTGTAAAAATTTGACAAACAATGTAATGGATTTATAAAAAATACCTCTTTAAACTAGCACTGTTACTCTATGTTTTTATAATCTCAATCGCAATATTAAAACTGTGTTGGTTTTAGTAGTGACGTTTAGTAGTGACTCCGAATCCAAATTTATTCATTTATTTCTATATCATCTTACATATTTCCCTACGCATACGTAGTCCCCTGCGTTGTTCCCCAGGAGGACGACGAGGAATTCGAATTCGCTTGTTGTCCCCCCAATTCTTACTTGAAGGACTTGAAACGGTATGGTATGTTGCCTTCTGATTGTTTAATCCAGGCACGAGGTATCCCTAACGTTGAAGGTTGCAGAAACGTACAGTATTACCTAAATATGTATATTTAAATACATCAAGGGAGTCAAAAAGTTATAAAAAGGTACTGGGTTCCGAATTTATTTATTGAAATAAAATTACTTTACCTTACTCTTTATTAAATATGTCCTACTACGGTCCCATTATAGATAAGTTTGCATTTGTAAATCCAAAACAAGATGACCTTTTTCTGTTTCAATTTTTTTTAACCATTCGCGAGTCCCAATTATTGTTAACATACCCTTGCTCTTTTTTTTAATAATGGTAGCAAAGTTTTTATTAACGCTTTTATTTATTACCGAACTTCTCAATATTATTTTTAAAACTTTGTTTGTTTGGTTTTAATGAATAAGCTCAAAAACTACTGGACCGATTTTAAAAATTCTTTCACTATTCGAAAGATACATTATCCACGAGTGACATAGGCTTTGTTTCATCAAAATCGGTATAGTAGAAGCCAAGTTACGCAGGCGAAGCTGCGTGAAACTGCTAGTATATTATAAAGAGAATATAAAGAGGAAAATTTTGTTTGTTTGTTTGGTTGTAATGAATAGGCTCAAAAACTACTGGACCGATTTTAGAAATTCTTTCACCATTCGAAAGCTACATTATCCCTGAGTGACATAGGCTTTGTTTTATCAAAATCGGTGCAGTAAAACCCAAGTCACACAGGCGAAGCTGCGTAAAACTGCTAGTACCTAATAAAATAGTAAATTTTAAATTGTTATAAAATTACGCATACTTTTTTAGGACTTTTCATTTCACCAAACTTAATTTAGACCAAGTGATACTACAAAGAAACTACTTTTGAGTCAAAAATCAAATACCAGATTTTGATCAAATTAAAATGAAATCAGATGAACTGCAAAACGCTAGCTTTTAAACAGAATAAGATATCGAAGATAGCAGACACAAAAAAATATACAGAATATAAACTATTTGTTTTTGCTGCTATGGCGTCAGTACCCGTCATTATCGCGTGCCGTGCGAAGTGGTAAGTTTTTAGGTTATAATATTCCGCGGCTTAATATGTCAGTTTTAAAGAAATGCACCATTAGCATCTTGTAAGTGATAATAGTTGTTACTGTCAGAAGAACCGCGTGCTTGCATTTGCACATACGCTGTGTGTAACATATATTTAAATATTTTCTTTATTAATATTTCTTTATTTTTTTTAAACGAAAAATTGTATTTGTATTTTAATTTTCAATCAAATAATATTTACTACTCCTACTATATAATTCTACCCCTTGCTACAAAATAACCTTTCAACCGTGAGTCCACCTCACATTTAGTTACTTTATAATACAATTTGCTAATTTTTTTTACAAAACAGACTTTTTGAAATAAATATAATTTTTACACACTTACTTTTGCTGGATTAAAATTCTGAAGTAATTTTTTTTCCTTACAAGCTGGAGATTCTTGAATATACCCAGAAACGAGTGTAAGATATCCAAACAAAACAAAAAGATACATTTTAGAATTCTCAAGAGCCATGATCATATACTGGTTGAATATTTTAAAGTGAGATGCTTATATATGAATATTTAATAGAACCAGTCTTTCAAACATGTCCTTTCATGTATTTAAAAGATCCACCCGTACAAATGATCTCTTATTCCATATCCCCGAAGAATTACGCAGAGACACAACCAGGGCATCCATGACTAGCCGAAGACACTAACTCAAATAATATGATAGGTGGCAAACCTATCGCCATCCGGGCACATATCTAATCCTGGGCAACGTTACTTAATTATAAAATTGAAAAAATATTTTTTAGATGCCCGACCCGGGGATCGAACTCGGGACCTCAAGAAGTCAAGTGCGACGCTGGACCGCTAGACCACAGAGCCGATTTTTTTTAGATCTTCACTGTCTTTTCCAGATTTGAGAAAATTTTATTTTGTTTCTATATTTTGGGGTTAGCGGTTTATGCAAGCGGCGCTTTGAAATCCTTGCCTTAAGTTGGCAACTCATCAAACTTTTTTGTTTTTTGGAGGTATTTTTACCATCGGAAAATTAGCAAGCTAATTTGTTCTTTAAACATTTATAATTGTACAAAAAAAATTGGAACAAAAAAATAGAAAATTGCATGTTTTAATTTTTTTTATTTCGTTGCCCAAGGATTGAACGTGTGACAGTTGGTGCAAAAAGGGTAGACTTGCACTTGCTACATTAACTGCATTTGCCAGATTGTCATCTATATATCGTTTAGTAATTGTGTTGGTTTCCAAGGAATATTATACCATTGCTGAATTAATCGATTCAATTCTTTATTCTTTTTTTTTATTCTTCTGTGTTATATTATTATGTTGCCTAGCTAACGTATATCGCATAGTGGTGTAAAATATACTGTATTAAAAAATAGATTTAAGGATTTTTGTTAGTGCAGCAGTAAAAAAATCCTAAAATCTATCCAGTGCGCAAAAATGCGATAACAATGTGAGACAAGATTTTTATACACAAAAAAATACAAAGCTCGACTTGCTCAAAACTGGTCTCAGTGCAAGTTGTAAAAAAAATCTCATTTCTAGACTTGTGTTTGTTTGCATGAGTTCATTCGACGAGAAATAACTTCAAATGTCAAGGGCGGTCATAACAGCCAGCCATATTTAGGAAGATGAAGATTGTTTTTCACAAATAACAAATTAGAATTTAACCTGTGTTTATCGGACTCCATAGAAGAATAAATTATCTGCCTTCCTGCCAGGCAGCTCGTAAAAGGTGAACATTGGCTTGCCATCACTAATATCATAACATTTGACTAGGTAGTGAAATTGGTACCACCAACTTACCTATGCCTGTCGTATATGTCACCTGATCTGGGTTCTGATTCCGTATCTTTTAAGTGATGATCACTGGGTAAAGTGTACATCAAATAGCTGTCAAATGACGTGTTTTATATTTGCTATCTCGTGTGACCAACAGAAATACAATAGAGATAGCAAATACAATACACGTCATTTGACAGCTATTTGATGTACACTCTACCCAGTGATCAGCACTAAAAATATACTGAATAGCCTTGCTGTTCTGGTTCGGAGGATATGACAGACAGTAAACTTGCTTTTGCTCGAAGCCTTACAGCTTCAAATCGGCTATAAATATTACCACCTTTGGTGTCTCAAGGCGGTGTTAATTTCTTCTTGTCAGAAAATTTGACTGTTTATTTGCCTTCCAATATCACAAAATAATAGTACAGGGTCCCTGGACCTTTTTTACAATTTATTATTAACAAGCTAATTTTTCCTGAGTAGCTTAATTTTGACAAGACGCCCAACTTTTTTATCTTCAACAATTATTATCGTAAGTGGTAGCTAGTAAGGGTAGCAGGGATGAAATATGTCGATATTGAACTCCCAACGGAAACAGAGGAGTGTTATAAGTTTGGTGTGTCTCTGTGTGCGTCTCTGTGACATTATAAATTTTGAGTGGAAACGCTTGTGGAAAGATTTTGATACGGTTTTTTTCAAACTAATGTGAGCGAGGTTATTAAATAAGTAAATATCTCTGGACAAGTAACACAAATTAAATCTTACCCCAAAGAAATCAAATTATGTGCTTGTGTTATAGGTGCTAGTCAACGATTCTAATACATAGAAATACTTGACCGCCATTTTTCACCAAACGTGTGAGCGATTGCGCGGCAAAATCTCTTTTGCATTGCCTATTCACCGGTTAGAGATGTCGCGTCGAAGAAAATATTAATCCGAATTTATTATGCTCTTGTTCAATCTGTTCTAACATATTGCATTCCTGTATGGGGTGGTTGTTCTAAGGTTAAATTTCTAGAGTTGGAAAGAGGACAGAGATCATTAATTAAGGTTATGTATAAAAAGCCTTCGTACAGGCAACCTTCTGTACGAAACCTCCGTACAAAAGTTTCGTACAGAAGATTTGTATTCCTTAAGTGGTTTTCTAAGCGTATGAAAATTTAGTAGAAAATCATAAAACTGTATTACACTGAGCTAAAACATATAGTAGAGGCAAATTTGCTAGAAACTAATATAATGGACACGTAGGATACCTATACAATAAAGTGAATAATCTTTTAAATAACTGTAACTGAATGGTTAAAAAACTGAACTATAATGAGGTCAAAGCGTTATTACATGTAGTGTCATAACCTATTATTAATACAAATGAATAGTATGACAATATATTATATTAACACACACTTAACAAACAAAAGTAGCATATACACACACATACACAAACACATACGCACTTACACTCACTCACACACACACACATATCATGTACATATATATCAAAAATACATATCATAACAATAACTTCATAAGTTAAAAATATGTGACTTATATTTTTTGTGTAAGTAACTGTTTTTTTAAATTCTGTAACATTTTGCAATGGTATCCTGTCGATGCCCCAAAAAGGTTTTTTTTTGTAACAATGTTTACTACAAATTAAAATATTTTTCATTTTCATTTTCCCTATTACATTTATTATATTTCAATGCCCTATTACAGATCTTTGGCGTCTTTATATTTTTATTGTCAATACATCTAAATAAGTTTCTAGTAAGTAAGCCCATATCCCCGAAGAGCTAGGCAGGGGCACAACCAGGACACCCACGAAACCGAAGACATTAAGTCCCACAATGTCATATGTGGCAAGCCAATCGCCAACGCCGAGCAAAGTGTCATCAAAAGTGGTCATAATAAATATTCCCCGTGTTGGTCCGGGCTCCATTGCAGAACAGACTATCTGCCTTCCTGCCAGGTAGCTCGTAAAAGGCGAGCATAGGCTTACCGTCACTAAAACCGTGACATCTGACTAGGTGGTAGAGTTTCACAGCGAGTCACCCTGATTAGTACCACCGCCTTACTTATTCCTGGCGCCATAACGTCATGACGTGTTCCGGTTTGGAGGGTAAGGTAGCCGGTAAACTTATTTTTGCTCAAGGCCTTTTGGCAACGCACCATTACCACCTTTGGTGTCTCTAATAACTAGGCGGCGGGAATTTCTTATCATCAGGAAATTCGCCTGCTTGCTTGCCTTCCAATATCATAAAAAAAGGCTCTGGGAAAAGAAGAAAAAGTAATAAATAAGTTCCAAAACACTTTATGAAGCATATTTTAAGATGATGTCATATATGAAAAAAAGCATCTGCACGGTCATATCCCCGAAGTGGTAGGCAGAGGCACAACTAAGGCATCTACGACTAGCCGAAGACACTAAGTCCCACAATGTGTAGGTGGCAAGCCTATTGCCAACCGGGCACATTTCTAATCCCAAGCAATACTTGTTTTTATTAGAAAATTAGAAAAACCCAATTTTCTTTTTGTTGGCCGACCCGGGATTCGAACCCGGGACTAAAAAGACCCAGACTAAAATATATGCAAGTTAGTGAAAATTCGTACTAAATATAAAAGACAAGCTATGATAGTAGAAGTCTAGATATTAAGATTGTTCGTAGTGCGAGTAGTATCTTAGTTTAGGATTTTTAGTTTTTTGGAAATAAAATTATTCTACTCAATAATGGTGGTAATTCTGCTGTTCACAAACTTAACTTATATTAGATGCATGCTATCTTTTTCAATTGAAACGAAAACAAAAGTGATGGAACCTTTTACACATGTCAGATTAGTCCGAACATGTCAAATTGTTATGTTTTTAATCAATGTATATGTTTTCCGAGTAATAGATTAAACGTTTGTAGAAATGACGTGTAAAAGTGTTTTGTCTCTTTCTTTTACTTTCGTTGAAAGAAGACAGCGATAACTTAAAATTAGTTTAATGAGTGCGCAGCAAAATTACCACCAATATATGATTTTTCGCTTACACTCTGTAAGACTTGTTTTTTACAAAAATCCATTGACCAACCCATATCAGTGATTACATCGTAAAAGTATATTTCTAGAAAAAAATCAATTCAAGGCCAAACTTAAATAGTAAACAACTTGATTAGAAGACGTCTATTGATTAGACTCACCTTTGAACTTAAAACTCCAATTCCATATTTGGTAAATTAACCAAACAATGAAACTAATCAGAGGTTGAATTAGATCAAGTTAGGGTGAATTAAATACTTATTAGAATAGAAGGAAAATAACAGATTTTTCCAAAGTACTTTCTTAATTTTTAAAAATTTTCACAGGTTTTTCAGGAATATCTTCTGAACCGCACATCCGATTTTTAAAATTTATATAATTTAAATCACTAACATAAGATACAGCGATTTACATTAAAGATTACGTAATATTATGAGCTCTTAAACTAACTATTCCTACAATTATAGACAATCACATCTTGCATTAAATAAAAAAAAAACATTAGATTGTTACGAAATACAAAACACCATTTCATAATACCATTAAATTGAAATTGAAGAAGGTTCGTCAATTTTTGCAAATGATTTAAAAAATACTGAGAAACTATCATGATTGACATCAAGTTCACTGGTCAAGTGGCTAGCGTACACGTCTAAACACATCGACCAACCGCGAGGCTCGAGATCGATTCCCGACGCGGGCAGGCATTCGTGTGATGAACTTTTAGATGTCTGCATTTTCCGGGTCTGGGTGTTTATTTAATATATTTTGGTATCTATTTAAGTATTTCTATGTATTTGAATCGTTGACCATAACATCATCATCATTATCATAACACAAGAATAGCACTCTTTTGTTATGACAAGCATATAATTTGCTTACTTTGGGGCTAGATTCAATTTGTGTAACTTGTCTAGGATATTTATTTTCTTACGGCCAATGTTAATAATATTTCTCTAAAGATGGATTTCAAGCAATCTAGATAGCTGCGTATCCGCCGGCCTATCCTATACCTAATTGCCTAAATCCTGTCCACAGATATGTATATAAAAATAGATCAAAATATCAATCTTAGACAGCAAGTTTTGGATTAGGATTGATCATTAACATTGGCCGTTAGTAAGCTTGTTACACAGACGAGGCAGACGGATCAAAGGTGAAGAGTGACCCAAGTTTGTCCTACATCGCCTATAGTGTAAAATAGGCTTCGTGGATTTCGAGGTATTCTTGGTGGGTAGTCAATGACTTCGATTATCAACTTGTGCAGGAACAATAAATCAGCATATAAGTGACTTGAGGACAATAGGTAAGATTAAAATGTTTTAATTTTTCTTTATAATATGTGTTATGACTGATTGAAGTACTTTGAAATGATTAGCCATTCTTACATAGCTGGCAAAAAGAAAAATTACAGCTGCTGGTCTTTTAAAACCTTTTGTCAACCTTAAGATAAAACCTAAAGCTTTTCTTGTTTCTAATCTGAAAAACTAAATTTGCTGTCCATCAGATTCTTAGGTCGTGTATAATAGTAACCTTCTGCATTTCCGTAGTAGTTATACATTTATCTTGTAACTTGATCCGCTTCTAGAAAACTGTATATGATAACACTTTGAGGTATTCAGAACAAACACACACTCACACACACACACATACGCACACACACATGCGCACACATACATACACAATTTGTAGACATTTCAAGTATCAAAATTAGAAGGTTCGCCTATTATTTGCATTTCCAAAGACTAAAACTATCTTGGTGAAGCAATTTTAAAAATGCAACTTAAAATCTTCAGTTTAAAGTTAAAGCACTGCCATTAATGTACATTATCTGCCTTCATTTCAAGCGGGTTTTTATCTGGTGAGTTTTGCGTTATTATAGGTACACGAAACGTAAGCAAATGCAACAAAAAAAATTCCATCCCTTATAATTGCTTGATTAGTGATCCATCAAAAAATATACAAAGGAAAGAACGAATACTGCATACCAGAGCTGTTTTGGTCTGTAACTGGCATTATACTGCAAAACTATCGTTTTTCAAAAAAAAATTGCTGCTTTACTTTTTACATTACAACTGGCTGCAAACAAACTACAAACTTTTTTGTGTGTTTTAAAAAGATTTGTTTTTTGTTGGTTTTAGCTTGTTTTCGTATTCATTTTTATTTAAAATAAAATTCTTCTTCAGAGCGTGGAATCTCTCAAGTTTTCGTGGAAAGCTGTAGCAATACAAGGTGTATTCTAACTTCTTTTCGTAGAAAAGTCTGGGTTAACTTTTCATAATAAGTCGCTCGGGTTTTATCCTCCATGATAACGGAGTTTTGGCGCCATCATAAATGGAGTTTTTTTTATGATATTGGAAGCAAACAAGCAGACAGATTCCCTGATGGTCTTAATTTTTCATTATTATTGAATTTAGTGTTGATATTTAGGTATATTAGTTAATTTAGGTGGGAATTAAATTAATTTTGCTCAGTAAAAGTGCACAAATGAAATAATCATGAAGAAATTAGTGTTTCATCTATTTCCTCGCTGCCACTAAATCTCGCTAGATGAGCTTGAGTAACGAAGCCACCACTTTAATCAAGACCCTAACCTGACATGACTTTGTACATGGTGACTAATGAGTGTATAAGAATTAACTAACCTGACATTGGCAAAATAAGTCGTGAAAAATTATCGAAAGCCATATTTATAAAGAAGAAGAACAAGAAAAGGGTAACATGAAAATGTAGAAAAAGCAGGTCTGCAATTATCGTGACATTTGATAGTCGATACTCTCTACCTGCATCCTAAAGTGCTTTGCTTGAATTCATCTCTAGATTAACAAAGACACCATAAAGGTGAGTCGCAGTCCTGCGCCCGGGATAATAAGCCTATTTTGCAAGTCTATCGGCTACCCTGCCCACCGGACAAGAAACGTGATCGAGTCACTACGACGGCAGGGATAGAATAGTCGGTGTATCCCTACCCAGGCAAGTTGTTGCACAGCACTGTACCACCGGTGGTTTTATGTACTAGCCTGTTATTGAATCAGTGCTCGCCTATTACGTGCTACCTATAATACAGGAAGATAGGCTATTCAACTAAGCGAATCCAGACTAATATGGGTAAAGTGTAAAGGGTAAAGACGTAACCTCGAACATGAAATACAATGTAGGATAGATGCTCAGAATATAAAAGAAATTATAAATTGTGAGGAAGTAGGACATAAAGTAGTAAAATATTGTATAGAAATCAGAAATAAAGTAATAAATATAACTAATAAATTTAAAACCAAGCTGTATATTGTACGATAGCGTACAATTATAATATCAGCCTAGGAGAGCACATAGAAATAAGAAATTTATGTTAATTTATAATAGATATAAGGCAATAAGATAGAATGTAATCAGTATAATATTGTTATACTAAAAGAAAAAAAAACGTGTTCATAAAATTATTTTCCTCTGAAATACATAAATTAGTATTATAGTAAAATAAATAAAAAACAGAATAGTATAGGAAATTAATGGGTGTCCTCCCATGAAAAAGAAAGAAAGGGAAGAACGTTAGACAGTACAAGTATGTGGAACGCAATAGCGAGAAGCATTAACGCGAGAACTTGCACGAAAGAGTAGACAGAATAGAGTCTCTGACTTTGTTAGAGGAACGTAGACAAAAATAAAACATAGGTAAAGTGTTAAAAAGTAAAGCACATACATACTGGAAAGGTTTTAGAAGAGGCTTTATTTCTCAAGTTCAGATTAGTAGTGCAAGAATATTTTGATATCTTCAGACGTGTATCTTTTCCGATCAAGGCATAACTTGTTTGGTTAATGAAAATTAAAATGACTTCTGTTTCTTAATTACAAAACAGCTTACAATAATTTCGAAAGAATGTTACTAATTGATATTAGTTAAGTAAATAGGATTTTAATGGACTGTAAATATATTGATAACCTAATAGAAAAGTTATCTTAACATAACTTTGAATATATATAGAGCACTTTTAAAATTTAGGTCAGATACGTTTTTGGTTTCCTCGCTTGTAGACTCAAATAACGTAAGAATGTTTTACTGTTTGGCTTTACTTTCTATAGGGTTGTCGATGGTTGTATCTGGTTCTGCATGTCCAGAAGTAAAAGCTGTTGAAAACTTTGATGCGTGCTCAACTGTAAGTATTATAAGATTTTTAACAGTCCCCAAAATTAAGGGGGGTTCTCAATTCAACTTTGTCTTTTTTGTTTGCTTTTTATGCTAATAGTAACAAAAACAAACCGATTTTAAAGGCTATTTGTTAAAACATAGATCATGATTCCTTTACACAAATAAAACTTAGAATAGTATAGGAAATAAATTGGTGTCCTCCCATGAAAAAGAAAGAAAGGGAAAAATGTTACAAAGAATATTCGTATAATAATAATATAATAATCATCATGATTCGAATAGTTGTTTTTGAGTTATACTTATTAACGTTTACTTTGACGACATTATCCACGCCTAACTACATCGACCAACCGTGGGGCTCGGGTTTGATTCCCGACGAGGACAGGCATTTGTGTGATGAACATTTAGATGTCTGCATCTGAGTTTAACTCAAAAACCACTTGTAGGATGTTGATAAAATTTACATGAGATTTGAGTTTATTTTTATTTTACTGAAAATGTCGTAGAAAATTATCTGGGAAGACATATCGTTTGATGTCAGCCACTGCGTTGCACCTTCTTAGAGCTAACACATAAATAGAGTGCCCAACACTTTGATGCAGTGCAATAATGTAGTTTTCAAATTTTAGGACATTTTTCAGGTGGTGATATTTCAAATATATACTCCAAGTTTTACCCGCGGCTTCAGCCGTATTCCTTTTTTCTTAAAAACTGTAGTCGATGTTAGTCTAATGTATAAACTATATTTCTGTTCAGTGTTATCTGAATCTGTCCAGTAGTTTTGCGTAAAAAGGTGATCTATCCATACTCATAAACTTTCGCATCGATACTCATATTATAAGTGCGAACTTTCGGATTTCGATATGTCTGTCCTTTAGAACTAAAAAGCTGAACCGATTTTGATGAAATACGATATGCGTGTACGCAAAGATTTTAGTTCAAATATAGGCTATTTTATTAAAAATTAACTCTTAATGTATACAAGAAAACAGGATAAGAAAATTATTATTACTACGAGTATTAGACGCTGACGAAATCACGCAAAACTAGTTATTTTTAAGATATTGGAAGGCAAACAAGCAGACGGATTTCCCGATGGTAGAAAAATCACGACGCCTAAAGACACCAAAGGTGGTAATGGTGCGTTGCCAACCTGAGGCCGGGATGTTAGGCCTCGAGCAAAAGTAAATTTTCCGGCTACCTTACCCTCCAAACGTCATGACGTTTAGCAGCTGGAATGACGTCATGGCGGCAGTGGTGCCGATCCGGGTGAGTCGCCGCAAAACTCTACAACCTAGTCAGATGTCAAGGTGTTAGTAACGGTAAGCCTATGTTCGCCTTATACGAGCTGTCTTAGCTGGAATAGGAAAGGCGGTGGTAGCGATGTGGGTGAGTCGCTGCGAAACTCTACCACCTAGTCACCTATTACGGTGCTAGTGACGGTAAGCCTATGTTCGCCTTTAACGAGGAGCCTGACAGGAAGGCAGATGGTCTATTCTGCAAAGCAGCTCGGACCAACACGGTAATATAAATGTAAAATTAGTAGGATTAATTACTTTTAATTAATATTTAAAATGTTTCTATTACAACTTTCGCCTCTGTGGTCTTGACTTGTTGGACTTGACTGCTTGAGGTCCCGGGTTCAAATACCGGGTCGGGCAACAAAAAAATTTGGTTTTTCCAATTTTCTAATAAAAAAAATGTTTCTCGGGGTTGGATATGTGCCCGGTTTGCAATAGGCTTGCCACCTATCGCACTGTGAGTGTCTTCGGCTAGCCGCGGGTTGTACCTCTGCCTACCTCTTTGGTTATGGGCGTGAAGTTATAACTTTACATTTGATCTAACCTGCCTTCTTAATTTTTTTAACATATATTATTATTGTTTTTTTTAGTACAAAGGTGCATGGTACCAGATTGCCAGAACTAAGAACTTGTTCGAAGTTCAGGAGAAGTGCGTTTACTATGATTATAGCTGTGAAAACTCTATTGGAAAAATTAAAATTCACAACACACCTTTCACAAAATACAGCATAGAGGCCACAGCAACGTATGCTCATAATGATGACCATAATGGTGATCAACTATTCACATTTACATATGATTGTGAGTATATTTTAATATTAAATTTTAATTAACTTGTAAAGTATGTTCTTCTGTGATCTAGCGGTCCATGCATTGGACTTGAATTCGTGAGGTCCCGGGTTTGAAACCCGGGTCGGGCAACAATTAGAAAATGTGGTATTTCCAATTTTCTTATAAAAAAAATGTTACTCGGGATTGGATATGTGCCCGATTGGCGATAGGATTGCTACCTATCACATTGCGGGGCTTAGTGTCTTTGGCTAGTCTTGGGTGCCCTGGTTGCGCTTCTGCCTAACTCTTCGGAGATGTGGGCGTGAAGATATCTTTGCTTTATTTTATCTATCAAATCGACGCAAGTTTAATTTAGTGATTTCTTATATTACAGCGCCCCAAAAGTCTGTTGAATACCTTATAAAAGCTGTTTCAATCGATTACGACCGTTACGGCATTTGGTACAGTTGTCAAAAGGATCTGAATTCTGGATCTGATTTTGGTAAGTTTTTTGAAGTAAAAACTTCAAATTTCGTTCCAGAACGTCAGAGTGTAAGACGGCGCACTGCGAATGCGCGAACAAGACGGCGCGAGATCTAAAATAAAACGTAGATTCATTACTGTTTTTGTATTGCTTAGATATTTTCGAAGAGTATAGGAGGCGCAATGAATAAATACGGCCCCAATATACCTACCATTATATTTTTACATAATATAACAGATACGTATAATATCAAAAGACATTGCTCTATTTGTTCCAACTTGAAAATAAGCTTTATATATGTATAGACGAGCAATGTTCGTTGTACGGATAATATGACGAAGCTCCTAGCCGTCACGTGGTAAGACTTTAGCGAGTTTTTGTCAAGCCAAACGCAGGTTATTGATTTAAAAATAATATTTGTGCATTAATTATGGTAATTTCATACTGATAATTAAAGCAATTCGTGCAAAATTATTCACCAACCTTTCCAATATAACAAAAATGCACAACGTTAATATTCAAGTTTTCACTTCTGTTGGCACTCCCGGAGTGCAATCCATCTTTTTTTTAATATCACACTTACGTTCTTACTATTTTTAAGTTCAAGAGCCCAATGGAACCTAAGTTTAGAGACACTAAGTAAAAGTTGATGGACTTATACTTAGAGACTGTAGCTTAGAATATTATGAGCAACTAAAATTACTCATTAGTCTTTAGACTGGATTGTAATGACGAAGAAGAAAGAGAAAACAAAATCACAATTACAGCGAATCTACAATAATTACACTTACACACACTTACAGCGACATATAAAAGAAAGTCACTTACCACTCTTTGTCCTATATGTATGCTAAGATCTTTAAAACTACGCAACGGATTTGATACAGTTTGTAAAAGATAGAGTGATTTTAAAAGACTTGAATTCTTGAGGTCCGAGGTTCAAATCCCGGTTCGCCCAACCTAAAAACTAGAAAATTTGTATTTCTAATTTTCTAATAAAAAAATGTTGCTCGGGATTGGATGTGTGCCCGGTTTGGCGATAGGCTTGCCACCTATCAAACTGTTGGACTCAGTGTCTTCAGCTACATGTGGGTGCCCTTGCTGGCCTCTGCCTACCTCTTCATGGATATAGGCGTGGAGATCCTTATTTTATATATAACTTAAAATTTTGCTACCCTGTTAGTACGATAATAATGCCTTTAAACCCGACCCATAGAGCCGCTGTTCTTTCAATCTACCCACCCAGTTACCAGAACCCAGCTCCAAGTCAAGATTCGGGATCTCGACTGACATCATAATTATTATTATATTATTATTTTAATTATTATTATGATGTCTCGAACTGATCACTCTGCTCGCACACAAAGTCTGACGTAGTTGTATAAATAGTTAGGCAAAAAACACATTAGCAATTCGAAAAAATCTCGCTAGTGGATCTAGTCATAATTGGATGGTAGAGCGCTATGCAGCTGGAGTGGTACCACCGCCTTATCTATTCCTGTCGTCATAACGTCAGTGCTTGCCGTTAATGTGTTCCAATTCGGAGGGTAAGGTAGCCGGCAAGCTTACTTTTGTTTGAGGCCTAATATCCCGGCCTCAGGTTGGCAACGCACTATTAGCGCTTTTGGTGTCCTTAAGCAACCTGAATTTCTTACCATCAGGAAATCCACCTGCTTATTTACCTTCCAATATTTTAAAAATATTTTTTTTTAATTATTCATGAATTTATCTATTTATTTTAATAAATATATAAACCTAGACAAGTCACATAAATTGAGTCCTACCCCAAAGTAAGCAAAGTACATATATGCTTGTGTTATGGGTGTTAGTTAATGATGCCAATACATAGAAATACTTAAATAGATACCAGAATAAATTTAATGAACACCTAGACCCGGAAATGCAGACATCTAAATGTTTATGACACTAATGCCTGCCCCCGTCGGGAATCGAACCCAAGCCTCGCGGTTGGTCAATGTAGTTAGGCGTGTACGCTAGCCACTCGACCAACGAGGTGGTCCATTTATTAATTAAGTCTACTTACTACTCTACTCTTCAGTTTTGTACAAGCTAATAGCGAGCACTGACGCTACCAGGACAGGTTAAACGCTAGTACCACTTAAGACGAGATTAAACTCAACATTTATTTATAAGTAATAAATCTTCTCATAAAATTACATGTCTTTTCAGAACAAGCTTGGATATTTTCAAGAACTCCGACTTTGGATGAAAAGACCAAGGAAGAAATAGACAACTTCCTAAAGTCAGCTGACTACATTAAGAAGGACCAATTCCTCTATATTGACCATACACCTGAAAGCTGCAAATAATTGACATTTCTTTTGTGAAATACATCAGGATAAATACAGATGAAGGATTTTTATTTATTTAGAATCTAGCCTCTGCCACGGTAATTTTGCTGACTAAGGCTAAGAACTCACGAAGCGGTTTTTATCCGCGGCCGCGGCGGATGCTGAACTGAGGTATTATTTCAAAAGACCGGTAATTTTTGCAGTCATAATATAATAATTGCGGTCGCGGTTGAAATCATCGCTCGCAAACTTGTACGATTCTACGAGTGGGCGACCACAGCCGCGGGAACCGCAAACAACCGCGGACGTTGCGGGTGTAAAGCGCGTCGTAAAATGTGATTTTACTTTAAAAAAAAGTATCTTTGCGCCCATATCCCCGCAGAGGGAGGAAGAGGCCCAACCAGGGGACCTACGACTAGCCGAAGACACTAAGTCCCAGAATGTTGTAGGTGGCAAGCCTATCGCTAATCAGGCACATTCCAATCTTAAGCAAAATTTTTTCTTAATCAGAAAATTGGAAAATCATTTTTTTTTGGTACCTGACCCGGGATTCAAACCCGGAACCTTATGCAGTCAAGTCTAAACCACTAGACCACAAAGATGACAACATTTACTTTTTGCATATAAATCATTGATATAAAAATTTCAATGATATAAGTCTACATTCTACAGAAATTGCGGGCTGCAACTACTGCGAGCGCGGTTAAAAACCGCTCCCTGTGTTTTTAGTCTGTTACTGACGTGAATGTACTAGTTATAGTATACATGTACTAGCACCAACATGAGCGGCTTGATAGGTAAGCAGGTAGTCTATGCAATGATAAGAATCTTTATCAATCCAATCACCATCTATCCTCATCAGCCATCACCGGAAAGACTGTGACTGTATTTAATACCAGCAAAACAAATGTAGGAAATTAACAATAGTTTTTGTTTTTGATAGAAATGTGACCGCTTCATTAGTCAAAGGGCTAGCGTACATGCCCAAATTTACCAGTCTAACGTTGATACATAAAACTAAGTTCTCTTTATTAATAAACATAGACTAACGTAGGATTACAATTAAGTTAATATTATAGTTTTTATCACACTGTAATAAAGACTGTAAAACCAGCTTGAACCTTGGAGTGATATACTCTGTGTTTATTAATAAGATGGAGTATGTTTAATTAAATCCATAAGGATTTGTAAAAACAATGCATGAATCCAAAAAAACTGTTAGTAGTTCTTAATTTCAAACACTACGAAGTTTGTCAGGTAGGAAAATATGTCATGGCTAAATAGCTAAACCGATTTTGGTGAAATTTGATACGCATATACCTAAAGATCCGAGTTAATACGTAGGCTGTTTACGTTACACATATTTTCAAGTTTTTTTGTTGCTCGACCTGGGGATCAAACCCGGTACCTCGGGAAGTCAAGTCCGACGCCCGAACGCTAGACCTGACTAACTAGCTAACAAGTTTTATAAAATTTAAGAAATTCAATTTTAGATAACATCTTATTATACAATCTAAAGCATAAATAAGAAATGAGTTAGTTAAAGTAACAGAACTGGTTAAGATGATTTTATATTCAAAATAAAACTTGATCTTCGAAGCGTTCTTAAATGTAGTATCGCAAGAAATTGTAAGCCTAGTCTTTATGAAGAAGTGAATCTGTATAGACTAAAAATAAAATGTATCTCTTCCTAGTACTAGCGCTTGTATCTTTAGTTTCTGGAAACGTTCCAGAAAATTCTTGCAAACATGTAGAACCTGTGCAAAATTTTGATTTTAAAGCAGTGAGTATCGATACATTTTTTTAAGAAATATATTCTTGTGTTCAATTGAATTTGAATTATTATTACGGCTTCATTTGAATTTTAGATTTATGTGTAATTAGTTTAGATCAAAGTATCTATTATAAATATATTTTATAGTATGTCGTTTTACGTAAACCAAAGGGTACTTAGTGGATATTCACGCCCATATCCCCGCAGAGGCACAACGAGGGCACCCGTGACTAACCGAAGACACTAAGTCGCATAATGTGATAGGTAGCAAGCCTTTCGCCTAAGCCCAACACCTGCCAATATTGTTTTTATTAGAAAATTTGAATTTTTCTTCTCAACCGGGGGGTCAAACCCTGGAAATTAAAAAAGTTAAACCCCAGGTCGGACTTATACCACAGAGGCAATATCGCCTTTATCTCTAGAATGAATATAATTTAAGTGTATTAAAACTTCAATAAACCTAACAACCCAACAACAACAGAATACCGTTTACTACATATAAAGTTTAGGTGTAGTACATTTTAGGATATGACAAAAAAAACTCAGGTCCAACTCCTATAGAAAGAGCCTTAAAGATTTTTGTATGTAGCCTGGCTTACCAGTAGGT
This sequence comes from Calephelis nemesis, assembly GCA_002245505.1. Lineage (NCBI taxonomy): Eukaryota > Metazoa > Arthropoda > Insecta > Lepidoptera > Riodinidae > Calephelis > Calephelis nemesis. Next base: position 170,632 of record NJDD01000191.1, read on the forward strand.
AGTCAGTACAGTAGTCTGCCATTTTGTTTTTTTTTTTTCAAAATCACGTTCACTAATAATTCTATCAAAAATGGATAGCTAACATTAATGCAAACAAAAATATTCTAAAACAATAACGCGTAAAGTGTTACATTTCGAAGATATGAGCTCCCAAAGTTGTAACTTAGTAAACCTGTCTGAACCCCGTAAAGTCGTAACCTTTAATAGTAAAACTTTAGTTGTTTTTATCTTCGGAATGTGACTCTTAAAGTTTTTTTTTTCTAATCTTTTTTTTTTGTACTGATATTAGCTATCCATTTTTGAAAAAAATATCAGTGAACGCAATTTTGAAAAAAAAAACTGCCGAACAGTAGGTAAGCCAAAATATTCATTGCCCTTTGACTATCATTCTTTAAAGACGAAGTCACATTTAACAAAATTAAAGTGCGTGCTGAGTGTGAGTACTTGCAATGATTTAGTTTACAATTCTTTATCGAAACTTATGTTTAGCACTAATATTGAAACTACAGAACAGACTTTGATTTAAATCCGTAACGATTTGTAACTGGTCTGTCATTTGAAAGACAGAATAGTTTTTTTTGACTCTAACATCTCGAAGATACGGGAGAACTAAATTACTTTACAAGTCAGGCGAGCCTGCGGAAAAGCAGCATATTTTCTATGAATTTTAGGGTTCCGTACCCAAAGGGTAAAAACGGAAACCCTATTACTAAGCCTCCGCTGTCTGTCTGTCTCCAGGGTGTATCTCATAAACCGTAATAGCTTGAAAACTGGAATTTTCACAAATGGCTATAACAACAAATACTAAATATTAAAAAAATAAAATTAAAATAAATCCCCATAGAATAAACGAAATAGATTTTTTTTATTTTTTTGCTCAATATTAATAACGGTAACAGGTAGACGCTTAAAATTATCACATGATCTTTACTTGTATATTACAATAAATAATAAAATAGTTATGAAAAAATATTTAAGGCTCCAGTATAAATAACATAAGTTATAAGCAAGTATTATTCGATCTTAATACACAGGTAGAAACTGGAGTATTTGTCAGTAAATATTTAGAAATATTTGAAATACAAAAAATAACACCGAATGTAATATTATACAAAAACTCACAAAATAAAAATAATCAGTGCATTTAAACGCGGTGCGAGCGCCG
>NJDD01000191.1:188165-205280 GCA_002245505.1 Calephelis nemesis
CCCCGTCCCAGCCCGTCTAACTGAGCGCTATCCTTAAGTCGCCGCTATCTCTGGGATATATCAAAAGAATTGAGTAGGTACGCCACAAAGTACTTCTGCAGGGAAGAATTAAATCGTAATACCCTCCGTATTACGATTGCTATTAAGTTTTAGAAATAATCTGTTTATGCATTACCAGGCGCTTACTGGTCGCTCTGTACCAGGCGATAAGAAGCACGTTTCGATATTTTTTCGATATTTTTCGATATTTTTTGTCAGTATTTTATTATAACGACGCAAGAAAGTGTAAACGCTGTTGCCCTCGAAAATTCGAAAATACTTTTGTACACCGTTAGAATCAGAAAAAAAAATTGCGTCGAATGTACCGACTCTAGTAGCTCTAGGATAAAAAAAAGTTTTGCACAGTGTAAAATTATAGTGATTTTTGAAATGATCTCAGACTTTATATTGCTGTAACCCACCGAAAAACTCGTGTTTTTTGGAGTGAAGGTACTTACAGCATTTGATAGATCATAATTGAAATTATGACCATGGTTACTACGTTTGTGCAGTACAACATTTTTAGACACACTTTAGATAAAATAATATGGGACTAACTCGAAAATGAACCATCAAAATCATTTGTCTTTTGACGTAGCAATCGCGTAACAATTCAATTGAGAACGTCCGTCGTTTTTCTTAGTCGGTTAAAAGCTACTCGATCAGGCAAATTAAAGGTAACGCTTGACATTGATAGCTACTGACAAACTTTAACTAAACCATTATAATATTGATTTTCTTATTTTTTTTTGTTTTGAACCTCTTTCTTGCAACAACTAACCAAAACAATAAAAATTAGTAAAATTGGAACTTCCATTCATGCATGATGCGATGATTAAGGGAAATCCGGATTTGATTTTATTTATATTATTATTATATACATTTCAATATCTAGAAGTGAAGGGGTTTTATGTTATAAGATAATTTACAAGCAGTATATACAGATGTTAAGAAATATTCGTAACCTAGACATCATAGATGTTAAAAACGTCGCTATCTTAATGGCAAGTTCTCAAGCCTAAGAGCGCAAGATGTTTTTTTTAGCCACATTTATAACGAATTATCCGACTTGGCAAACTTCGTACCATATTCGTATTGACAATTTGTAAACAAAAAATAAAATATTGATTTTCCTGCTTACCCTGCATTTTACTAATTTTTTTTCGTAGGTACCTTCTCTTAACGGTAACTAACACAACAATAATTAAAAATAGCAAAACTCCTTTTTTGTATAGGAATAGCTGCTAGCCGCGGCTTCGCCCGTGTAATATACATATTTAATATTTAGCTCTCTAACGCTACCCGTTCAGATTGTGAGACTCTCTCGGTACGTGGTAGATCAGAATTAAAGTTCATAAGATAGCTTTAGGAGAAAGAAAGTTGTTTTAATGTGGCGACTCAACATTAATAGTGAAACATGCTCGTATTATACAAATTACGTATTTTAAATATATATTGAATCTGATAAAAACCGACTTAAAATAATGTCTAAGTATATAAAAAATAGAGCATTTATCAGTTTTCCTGCAGCAAAAAAAAAATTAACATGGGTTCTTAAACAGATTAACATTTAAAAAAATCTCCTCCTTCTTTTGATTCGATCAGTTCAGAAAAAATATTAATTAGGTACGTAAAACCTATATGATAGAAGAGTTTTATTTATAAATTAAAAGAGGTTTCTACTAAAGAAAACCAATATGTGAATATATAGGAATAATAAACGATAGAAAAAAAGTATCTTCACGCCTATATCCCCGCAGCGGAAGGCAGAGGCACAACCAGGGCCACGACTAGCCGAAGACACTAAAACCCATAATGTGATAGGTGGCAAGCCTATCGCTAGCCGGGCACATTTCCAAATCCGACCAACATTTTTTTATTAGAAAATTGGAAAAACCCAATTATCTTTTTGTTGGCCGACCCGGGATTCGAACCCGATCAATGCAGTCAAGTCCAACACCCGGACCGCTAGAATCTGAGTGTACGTTCAGGGGAGCTTGCAGTGGCAGTGTGCGAGTCAGCCGAAGTAGTGTCCGATCATACGGTCAAGGCGTTAAGACGTACTTACTGACTTGTAGTCATTATTTGAGAACAAAGTATTTTCTACATTATCAGACGCCGTCTCGACCTCAACTTCATTTAAAATAATAGACGCGATTTCAAGTAGTCCATCATGTCCTTGCGGTGCTGCACGTAAATTCTTGTGAAAATACTTAAGGATTCTATTGGAAGCATCTACTATGCTTTTAAGTTCGTAGCGATCATTATTATGAACTTTTGTTATAATGAATGGGCCCCTAAATTTCTTATCCAATTTTGTTTGATTGCGTTCACAGTTTTTGATGAACATGTAATCACCTTTCGAAAAGGGTTTCAAATTTTACGGGACCACGATTGATTGAATTGATTTTTATGCGGCTTTCTTGATATTTTCTAAAGCAACCTCTCTAACTGAATCAATATTCAATCGAACCTTGCTGTCTCTATTAATGCTGTTTATTTTGGACATACCTAGTGAATCAAAATATTAAACAAACAAACAAACCACAGAGGCGATAATAAAGGATAAGTTATTGATTATTTAATTTCATAATTGTGTAGTCAAATAGAAAGAGTTCTTAATAAAAATGTGAGTTTATGCCTTTTTAAGCGTCGTTGGTTTATTTCAATATCTGACGCAGTTACAATATTTTACTGGTACTTATGTATTGTCTATTCCATTGCTTACATTGGTTACACTGTATTTTAGTAAACCTAAATATTAAAACCTAAATATTGCATCTGTTTACATCATTATAAAATAGAGAGTGTCCTCGTTACGACGTTTCTGCTGTAGTACATTATTTGAAAAGCCAAAGTTGTGTTTATGATAATTATTGATGTGGTTTTTACTTCCACTTAAATTATGTAACACTGTAACGTCTTAATTTGAAATGGTGTTGTCTTGTTTATTTTAGTTTTACATTCATACTATTTTTGTTTTTGTTTTTTTCCTTACTGGTATTACTAATATTTTAATCTGATGTCATAGTTTTTGTATGCTTAATCTCTTTACCTACTGAACATATTATGTTTATATAATATCCTCAGACAAAAAGGTTGTCTGGTCGAGATCGCTTTGTTTGGCAATAAGAACGACTTTTGTGTACTATAAATAATATATATAATATAAATAATATGCCAATATATTATGTTATAATATGCTAATATGTTAATACTTAATTGTACTATTTTGTACTAAGTTTAATTGTGCAGAATAAAAAGTTCATTCATTCATTCATTCATGCTTTCCCAAAAACATTACAAAATGAACCTTCTATACTTTGTTTAATATAGTTACAGTGTTTTAATCTTTTCCAGGGAACTTTAGCAAGAAATGATAATGAGCTTTTAATAGCTTAGTACAAACTGCACTACATTGCTAAAAACCGCATGCTTGTAGGCGTAGCGGTTCATGGATTAAGATTTTTTTTCTAAAATTTCAAAAGTTTTTTGGCTCTACTGTAAAGTTCATATTTTTAGGGTTACAGCGTTTACGCTTTCCAGCATCGATAACATTATCTGCCTGCAAGGGTGACTCTAAGTTGTGAGACTTTTTTTACAAAATTTTGATAACAATTTTCTCTGAGATTTATCAATATATTTTTTAGACCTTTATTTCGATATTTCCATCCCTCGTCTCAAAAAATCGTGATTTATATACCAAAATAATATTTTTACCATTTTGTATGTCTGTGTGTCGGTCTGTCTGTCTGTTTTTTGAAAACTCGAAAACGGCTTGACCGATGTAGACGCGACTTTCGCTGGAAGGTACCTAGCTGATGAGCTGATGTAATAAATGAAAAAACATCTAAATTTACTAAATGTTTTTTAAACACCAGTTGGAGGAAACCAGCTAGTCCCCTATATAGATAAGTAAGCCTTTTGCATAACTTGATATATAGACTACAGTATATAATATATATATAAGGTCTTTTCAAGTTAGTGCTCGAAATTTTGACTGGATATTCTGAATATTTAACTGAATCAGTAAAAAATATTCAAAAAAAATTAGGCTTAAAATAAATAAAATATAGCAATATAAAAATTGACTATTCAAGCGCTCAAGTTCAATGACCGCAAGACGACGCGCAGCTGACGACAGCGTTACCTAGCTTATGGCTATACGAGTATTTCGTACAGATTTTACCTAGCGTACCTACGTATTTTCTATGAAATTGGCAATTTGGACTAATTAAATTAATTTTATCATTACATTTCACAGTTGCAAAAAAGGTAATAAATAATGTTGATAGGCAAATTCGTTACCGCAACAAATAACATATTAATTAATTAAAGTAGGTACCTAATTTATAGTAAATTTAGACGTGCTACAATTTTTGAATCAAACTTATTTACAATAATAATTTACATACCTATTCCCATTACTTACATCCTGTGTTGAACATATCCACCATTAATTCACAAATGAGCACACTTATTGATATGTCTGAATGTAAATAGGTACTTACTTAAGATATTTTTTTCACTTTTTACCTTTACACAGGTCACTAACATTCGTCTTTAACTACACTTCAATTGTAAGGTATTATGAAGTTCACATTTCTCGTACCTAAGTCAAATCTGTCAAAGAATATACCACTACCACTTGTGAAAAAGTAGAAGTGCTACAGGTCTGGTGACCAGGCTGGCGGCCATAGCAACCCTCGGCCTAATCAACATTCGCTATTTGAAAGGTATTTACTTACGAACACATCATGTAAGTTAAATTGAGTCTTAGCAATTAAAAAATTAACACACCTCATCCGCGACCAAACGCCGACTGACCAACAAATTTAAAAATAATAATTTGTAAATAGCAGGAACGATGTATAAGGTCCGTCGCACATAGGCAAAGGTCGTTTAAGGATTTCCGTTTCGAAGAAATGGAAACGAAAATTCACCCTTACGAATACACTCACTCAACTTCCTTGAATTTGTTTGACAGGCATTACAAAGCAAACCTTTGTAATTTAGTTTCGAAATTCTGACAAAAGATTGTGAAAAGGAATCCGCATGTAGGTATGTCACCTATGAACTCTTTAGCGCGAGCGAGCGTAGGTATTCGTATTTCGTTCGCTGTGATCAGCTGACAGCGTTCGTCGACCCCAAGCGTTTTATCGACATTAAATATTTTTGGTCTATTTATTTATTTTTCGTTTTAGATTTTTTCATTATTTTTTACGTGTCCAGACACGCATTCCGAGCCCATGGCTGAAATATCGTTAACTAATTTGAGAAATCCCTGTATATATATATACTGTGTATTATTACTACTGTATAGATATATACATTATCACTGTTTCGTTTACACATGGTTTACACTAATGAATAGCTTAAAGGTATATAAACCTGACGTATTATATTTCATTAAAAATCTTTTGAGGACATTACATACTAATAAATAAAGTATCTTCACGCCCATATCCCCGAAGGGGTAGGCAGAGGCACAACCAGGGCACCCACGACTAGCCGAAGACACTAAGTCCCACAATGTAATAGGTGGCAAGCCTATCGCCAACCGGGCACATTTCCAATTCCGAACAACTTTTTTTTGTTAGAAAATTGGAAAAATCCAGTTTTCTTTTTGTTGCCCGACCCGGGATTCGAACCCGGGACCTCAAGCAGTCAAGTCCAACAACTCAACCACTAGATCACAGAGGCGACTACTAATAAATAAATAAAATATACTTACTGCTGGCATATTCAAATTTTCAACTGCTTTTATGTTTAAACATTCTTCATATGCGAAAACATAAGCTACTGACACTAAAACCAATAACAGTTTCATTTTGTGATCTACACTTGATTACTTGAAACGTGTAGGTAGTAAAATAAATTTTATTGATTGTTTTATCATATTCGTATATCATACTAATAAAAAGTATTCTAATTTCAACAATTATGTGAAAGACCACGACCGGAGATAAGATTAGCCTATCAAATATTTTATTAAGTATTTAATTGGCTTTACAGAATACTTATTAGGATGAAGTCCAAATGTACCAGTGCTAGGTAATAATTTAGCTTACTGGACTATTTACATACGTCGACACAGTCATTACTAGATGCTGAAGGTAAAAGAAGCCTCGCCAGAATTGGGCGCCTAAAATACTATCGATAAATACTATCGCCTTACCTATACTGCTACGATAGTTTCAGTGCTAGTACTCATGTTGCGGTTTTCAAGTCTGGAGGTTAAGAGAAGTAGTAAAAATTTGCGTATATATTTTATTTTAGCACTTGCCATATGCTTAGGTTAAATTTCAATACAATTTTTAAAAAAGTAAAAAAATCACCATTCCTGCCTGGATTTGAACCTGTAGCCTTTCGTTTCAAGCCGGCGAAAACTCTAACCGATTGAGCAACTGAGGATTCAAATTTCGAAAGGTTAGAGGTTCAAATCCTGCCTGGGATGAAAATGCAAAAACGTTTACATATTCAATCCAAAATGAAATTACAAATTTATGATTTTTCATCACTACTGGAATGGGCATGATGACTGTGATTATAAACACTTAATTAAACGTGTAAAAGCTATTAAATTAATAGTGTAAAAGTTTTTAGAACAACCATTTGTTTTATTATTTTTAGTGAGATTAATTGATAGATTTATAAAATACTAGCGGCCCGGTACCTGCTGTGCTACGTATATGACCGCATGATTGAAATACCACAACAAACCAAAACAATAAAATAAAAAAAACAACTTAAAAAAGTTTCGGTATGACAGCACAATCCCCATTAGAAAAAAAAATAAATTTGACAGATTAAATAGCCACTGACAAAACGATGCGCATTTATTAAATTCATTTGTTACAAAAAATGTAATAAATGAAGAACCGCTTTTATGCAAACTTCTTATAAACCATCTACTAAATAGTCCGAACAAAGCCTAAACATTTGGTAAGGTGAGCCCGTTCTTTAGTTATAAAGTTACAATGAAAAGTGGCATTGATTTTTATACATATTATAGATTACTACAAAATACGATAATCCGCCATGAAGCATTAAGCTATTATCATCTCAACGACGTCACTTCTAATCAAACAAAAACCTCTAATCTTTAAGTACAACATGTAGGTACTTTACATTATTTATCTCTTATTCTTTTTTGGCATAGGCGTAAGCATCAATTATAGTTAAGATTAAGTTTACATCAAGTTAATCGATCAAACAAAATCTTACAAAAGTCATAGGTAGGACCCTAATATGACTTTTCCTAATAATAATTTCCTAAGACTTACTAATGAGTTTTGGTAGCAATAACTACGATACACTAAATTCTTCAAGAATGTACTTCAATAGTGCACTTTAGCTAAATAAAGTTGTGCAAATTGCTACCAAAATTTACTAATTTTACTTAATGTGTAAACGAAATTTAATATTTATTCAAAATGTAAGTACATGAAATTAATTAATTATGAAAAAACAAAGACCACCTTTTCTGTCGATTGCGCCAAATCTCAACATTTTCGGTTCATTAGATATAACCAAAAAATATCACATATTAAAAAAATCAAAATATTTTGTGGTTCACCTAAGTCGCAAAAAACATATATAAGGTTGAATTGAGCAACCTCCTCCTTTTTCGAAGTTGGTTAAAAAGCAATTGTAATCGTAGTTCTTAAATTTGAAGTTCAAATGAAATATTTAGATAAAATTAAACAGGATTATGTTTTTTAAAAAAAGGAATACATGTTATTTAAATTTTCTGAAAATAGCGTGATAGGCTTGCCACCTCACCTACCTACCTACCTTTTTGCCTACCAATAGACTGAATTTGTGTGGGCCCCGAGAGATGTAGTAAATTTCAAGGAAAAATAAGACTGTTGTCCAATACGGATACAATTTTAGAAAGTATTGTTTAAACTGAGAAACAATTTAGAAATAATTATGAATTGATAGGTTAAATAAACAAATTCTTATTCCTAGCAGAATTATACAAATCGATCTTACCCCAAAACAAAAAAATGTATTTTATTATTGTGTAAATCAATGATACCAGTACCAAAATTATTACATTTTCATTATATCTACTAACTCACAGTAATATTTATACAGATATTGTACTAATTTATTTAATAAATATGAACATTTATTAAATTAAGACCATTATTGAGACTATGAAATACAGAGACCGATGTTTATGATGCAAATATATATTTTAAAAACCACACAATGAAATTAAATTATCCATATAGGGTCACTATATTAAATATCATAATAATATTATGTGTAAATATTTAGTAACGGAGGCAGGTTGATAGGAACGATTTTCTATACATTATTCACTCAAAAACACTTTTGATTGCGGAATGTCAACAAAGGCATTAAATGTCAGTTATAAAATCTATCAGGTAGGCGTTAATCTAATACAAAATGTATATTGTTGTATAATAATAAAGCCACAAATAGTATTTTTTTTGGTAACCTCGTTGTTTTTACAATTTTACTGGACTTTATGTTTTAAAAATTATTGCCAAGGAAAGAGTAGATACCTACTATTACAGCCTTTTTGCTATTTTTTCCAAGCGTATTTATGAATCACCATAATTGTAATTTTTAATTGTTATGCTTTATATAAGAAGATTTTGATAGGCAATAATTTCTGAAATAATATTATTTGCGACAAATATAAGAAAAAATATAAAGAAACCGTTACGTATACAAATGCATTACAGTAATGCATGGGGCACACTTCAAGTCTAGCTAATCAGAACTATTTGAATTTCGAATGCTATATTTTTAAAACATTCTTAGTATAAAAAAAACAATTGGCGGGGAATAATTTGTCAATTGTTTTTTTATCAAAGTTCTACTAGAGTAAGACTACTACTAGTACGAGAATAAGAGTACCCAACGAAAATGGAATTAAGTCGAAAAGATTTTAGAGCGACGATTTTTAATGATTTTATAAATTCTCTTTCTCCGCAAGACTGTAACGCTCGTCTTCAAAATGCTTTTGGGAGAGAAGCACCTTGTTTGAGTACCGTGAGGCGATGGTTTGCTGAATTTGAGAAAGATCGAGTTTCTTTACTGACGGTTTTCGTAAAGGCGACCTTCATCTGCCGCCAACGAAAATAATATGGCTACTGTTAAGCGTTTAATAAAGAGACCCCCCGGATTACCTAATAGAAAATTTGAGGACTATTAGGGATTGGTATGAGCCAAATTCAGAAAATTTTAGACGAAGATTGGAAAGTTCGGAAACTTTGTTGTCGTGAGATCCCTCATGAACTGACAGCGGAGCAGTAGCGGCGACGAAAGGTGGATTTATTGTTTTGAAACTGAAAAAAAGCAATCTTGTGAATTTGTGTTTGAAAATAAGAACATGCCAACAAAAGGGAGACAGGCGAGAAACGTTGGTGAAAAAATGGTCGCATTTTTTTTCAGTACGGGTCCCATCTAGATCTATACAATTTTACTTGAAGAGCAAAAGAGTGTTAATGCCGAGTGGTATTCTACTATTTATTTACCCACGGTGTTAGAAAAAGTTCGCAAAAGACGACCCAAAAGCCATATTCTCCTATACGATGATAACGCTTCTTCGCACACTGCCAACAAAAGAAAGTCATTTTCATATATTAGCTTCCGAAAAAGTACATCTCGTCACTCACCCTGCGCATAGTCCCGACCTGGCATCCTGTGATTTCTGTATTTTCCCCAAAATTAAAGATTTGATAAGAGATTTTACTTTTACCAACTCTGAAAAGGCAGTGATAACTTTCAATCAGCACGTAGAAAACATGCCTTCAGATTTGTGGTCGTCCTGTTTTAAAAAAAAATGGTTCGATCGCATGAAGAAATGTTTAAAGTGTAAAGAAGATTATTTTAAAAAGCAATATACGTAATATATTGGTGACAACATGTTGTTTTTAAGTTGCGTAAAACTTATAGCGTGACCTACGTACTCCAAAATCAAAAGTTGCATTAAGTGTGTTTGACTTGAATATTAAAAATCTTCTATAGTGACACTTAGTACTAAAATAGAAATGCAAATAGTACAATTTAGTTATTTACAACCTATGATTTAAAGTTAAGTATTTAGGTAAAACGGTTAATTTTGTAACTACGCAATATCTATTTCTTTCTTGTGATTCCAGTGTTTTGAAGAACTTTTCCTGTGTTTGAAAGTGTACTTTGTATCGCAGTTGGTAAAATTTCTAATATTTTTGTATAATAATAGAAGGCAAGCAAGCAGAAGGATTTCATAATTTTAAGAAATTCACGCCACCTAGAGACACCAAAGGTGGTGATGGTGCAATGCCAACCTGAGGCCGGGATGTTAGGCCTCGAGCAAAAGTAAGTTTACCGGTTACCTTACCCTCTGAACCGGAACACGTCACCGGCAAGCCTTGGATGTTATAGTACTTTTAGTGGCAGGAATAGGTAAGGCGCTGGTACCAATCGGGGCGAGTTACTGCGAAACTCTACCACCTAGTAAAGTATGTAATACAAGAATGGTTTCTAAGTTTATTGACTAATAAATTATGACCCGTAAATTACTGAAATTTTAGTTTGATCTTGTTATTGCTTAAACATTCTCATGAAAACTTTGCTGGGGAGTGGGATACCCGTACTGAAATAAAATAAAATAAAATCTACTAAGAGTTGTGGGTACCAAGCAAAACCATAATTCTGTCCTATAGTTTTTGTGTGTACTCGAATTTCTTGTAGGAGTACTATAGTTGTTTTGTGCACCTATCACATTATTGGATATATGTTCGACTAGTCGTGAACGCCCTGATTTTGTGCCTCTGCCTACCAGTTCGGGTATACGGGCGTGAAGACACCTTTTTATTTTTTTTGTTTGTTTCCAGTTATATTATGCTGTAATGAAATCTAGAGGTTTGAAAGTAATTTAAAGTGTACCGTATAATAGTACGAATGTTATTTAAAAGTATGTATAAATAATAACTTTTATCTGTTTGAATATATAATCATTTACTAAAAACCATTTCGTTTTCTACTTTTTCGAGCAACATCGTTGATATTAATCCATACAAACTTGTTATAATCAAGAAATTGGGAAGAGTTTATGAATTCGTCTATAGCTGCTTTAACTGTGGCCGTCGGAGTTTTTGTTCTTCCTGCTACCCAAGCTTGTTCTGAAAAGGTAAAATCAACATTTATAATATTTACAAATAATTTCGTGTGGGTTAAAACCCACTGTCTTCTGCTAATGACTACCCTGGTCATGTCTCTGCCTGACTGTCCAGAGTATGGGACTTAAAATACTTTTACAATTCATTGCCTTAAAGTAACATATTGTTCCTGCTTCAATTTACTGACTTCGAAAAAACATCGAGGTTATATATTCGACTTGCTCGTCCGGATGGTGCCACCTTACCTATTACAACTACCATATCGTCAGTGTTCGCAATTGCCGTATTTAGTGTTAGCTATATACTGGCTAGGTGAGTCAGAAGCCTTTTCATTTTGGATAAGGTTCTGGCCATGAGATAAGGGAGCAGCAGTAACACCATGATCTCTATAAGTGTCAGTAGCGCTTGCTTATTACTAGTGGATTTTTCAAGCTCAGTTTTCCTGCCGCTTTAACTAAAGTGTTTGGTATTGTTGTGTTTCGGATTATAGTGAAAAGTCACTAATCACCTAACACAAAAGGATTTTCCTTAAGTTATATTAATAATATATTTTGTCTGTTTGCGATATTTTATACAATAAGCCAGAAGAGAATCAAACGGCTCACACGATGGTAAGAAAACAACCATGGCTTATATACCATAGATATAATAGGTGTGTCAATCTTATGATCAAGATTGACGCAAATCTACCAGCTACCTTACCCTCCGAACTGGAAAATATCATGCAGGAATAAATAAGACTATGGATTTCTACGCAAACGAGTTCCAGTACATCACTCTACTACAACTAGTCTTGTTGAAAATGACCTATGTAATTAGCCAATTTGCCTCTTCAATATCTGTGTTAGAACACTTCTGCTTATTATGCATATGCTAATTCATGACTCACGTACGGTATTTTATTTTGGGGAAATAGTGTAAGTGCACAATATATATTCATCTCCCAAAAAAAATGTATACGTAACCTAGCAAACACCTAAGAGTCTGAAAGTTCCAAACACTATCTCGAAAAAATCCCATTAATATATATATTAAAAGCTTGTATATTTGTCAGAAAATATCCAAATTTATTTAAAAAGCAAGCTGACAATCCTTGACGCTATGAAGTTAGAAACAAATTTAAACATAATTTAGAATAAGCCCCGTCAAAATTAAAAATACGTTATGATATGACCATAAATACTTACAATAAACTACCTAATGAAATAAAATCAGATATAAATGACTTAAGGTTTTCAAAAAAATTAAAGAAATTTTTGATACAAAAAAGTTACTAAACTGTAAACGATTACATATTGGATAATTATAAAAGTGAAATCTAAAATAGATCGGTCCGCTTCAATTTGCAACACCCTAAGAGGGTACATAATATGTCCTTCAAACAACTTTTGGGAATAATTTGTAATACCTTTTTTGTGACATATGAAGTAATTGATTGATTGGTTGATTGATAGAAAGTCAGATGCAACATGTAAACCAGGACCAATACGGGAAAACCTAGTTGTTTTGCATTAGTATAGTTTAAACATTGTACGAATCTGAAGCAAAGTAAAACTCACCTTTTAGAGTATTTTCATTTTCATCGTAATGACATGAGTAGGCCACTAAATACTTGTTGGGGTCGAAAAAAGGAAATTTCGTTTTGTAACTTTTTTCTAATGTTGATCCTGAGTAATGAAAAAAATTCTTTAACACTCGCATAATGAAAATCTTACGTACTTCAAACTGGTCTGCAAACATTTCTTGTCGCATTGGCAAAAACTTTGGACCCTTTTTTTACGAAAATTACGCTGACGCTGACGACAGATAGCGCACTAAACAGTTTGGAAACAAAGTAGTTGGTCTTGAGAAATGAAGATGGCGTTCGTATCAACAAGATATTAAAATGTGTTACGGTCGAATTTCGACCTATGGGCGACCACAAGTATCTTTTATTTCTTATTTACATAATTAAGTACTCACTAAGCTAACTTCAAAAAAATATTTAATTTTGAAAGTGTATGTGTCATACTTAACATTAATTCAATTATTGTATTCAGGGAATACAATCTTGATCTTGCAAGATCAAAATTCCACCAAGATCTTGAGTGATTTTCCAAGACTCAATCTTGAAAGTCATCAATCTTGAATTTCGAAATCCTGTTCACAATCTTGACAAAACAGTCCAAGATTGTAACAAGATTTCAAAGTGACATTACGAATCGAGCCATAGCCGCGCTGCGAGCGTATTCGCGCAATCGTCGTCATCTCATATCTATACCTACATTGTTTATGGTCGTCATGCTGCCCGGATGTGTATCGAGAACATATCTATAAGTTTGCAATTTACTACTTGATGAAAGTACGGAACTCTTCGTTCACGAGTCCGACTCACTCTTGGCTGGTTTTTTAAAGTAAATCTTGATTATTGTGTTCATACAATGTTTAATTTGAAAAATATACCTACTTCGTATTAAAATACTGGCTACCATCATTGTGCAGTGATTGATACAAAAACCGCATGTTTTTCAATTATTCTGCTCAATCTTGAATATCTCGAAAATCTTGATTCTCGACCACAATCTCGACCCTAATCTCAACTAGATCTCGAACTGACCAATCTTGATTCAGAAAAAGGACGCCAAGATCTTGAATAGTCAATCTTAGTACAAGATTGCATTCCCTAGATGTATTCGACATACTCGTACGTCTACACTCAGAAAATAGATTAGATTTGTAAATTAAGTTCAGATAGGAACAGGAAGTGAAGAGTCGAATTGAAACTTACTAGCAAAAGAAACTCTTGTGTTAATTTCTCCTTTATCAATGTAACTGTCGTCTACCCTGAACTCAACTTCCAGATACTCTGGAGAACTTTCAGGAATATCCACCATTTTGATCTTGTAAATGTTACCACGGGTGTGGTAGCCTCTGTATCCAGTGGTACGATTGTTTACTTGAAACCCATTGGGATATCTTCCATATTCATACCAAATGCCTCTTGAAAACTGAACATAAGAACAAATTATTACTGCTTCTTCTAATTTACTAAATTTATAAATCGTATAAAGTATCTTCACACCCAAGGATCTGAAAAGGTAGGCAGAGGCACAACCAGGTTATCCATGAATAGCCGAAGACACTAAGCTCTACAATGTGATAGGTGGGAAGCCCATCGCCAATCGGGATTGGACATGAATCCCGGGCAGCTTTATTTTTGTCAGAAAATTGAAAATATACAATTTCTATTTTTTCTGTTGCCTGACCCGAGAATCGAACCCGGCACCTCAAGAAGTCAGGTCTTCTGCCGGACCGCTAGACCACAGAGGCGATCAAACATATAAATAAAAACATATTAATCAAATTGATAACCTGCTCTCTTTGAAGTCTCTAGAGAGTTTTTTACTCTACATGTACTGACTGCAACTAGCAAGGACTAATACCCCCGTCTTCTTTGTTATTAGACTTTCCCTATCCCAATTGCCATCTCAAAAACGTCAGTGCTTGCTAATTTTGTATTCTGCATTTAATAAACGGATAGCTGGTGATAATACACACGTGGCCCTAAACCAAAATATGTTCGGATAACGAAACACACGTAACGTCTTTCCTGTCTTTATCCTGGTCTCCTGAGTAAAATAGACCATCTGCCTTCCAGCCAGACAGCTCAAAAGAGGCAAGAAAAGGTTAAATAAGTCAGGGTAGGGATCCACCGCCTTACCTGCTGCCATAATGACAACGTCGTGTTCTGGTTCGGAGGGCAGGATATCCGGTATCATCACAGGCCCAACACCTTGACCACGAGAGCAAGGCACCTACACCAGCTATAGTAGCTGTAAACCACCTGTTTGGTCGAGTGGCTAGGGGACACGCCTAAATTCACCAACTAACCGCGAGGCTCGGGTTCGATTCCCGACGGCAGGCATTTGTGTGATGAACATTTAGATGTCTGCATTTCCAGGTCTGGGTATTTATTAAATTTATTAGTCATCTATTTAAGTATTTCTATGTATTGGTATCGTTGACTAACACCCATAACACAAGCATATAATTTGCTCACTTTGGGGTTAGATTCAATTTGTGTAACTTGTCCAGAGATATCTATTATTATCTCTTATTATTATTTCTACCATACCATAATAGCTACAGTATCTATAAGCTACGGTCATCTCTTATCATAAGAAGAGCCGTGTGCTTCTTCGCTGTCTTATCAATTAAAAAAAGAACATGAAAATGTATTTATGTAACTCTTACTCTACTGACATAGATAAGGTTTTCTTCAAATGTTATTAACCTTTTTACAAATAACCAAACTATACACATAAAATTGATTTTTGTATTGTTGTGAAAAATAAAAAAAATATATATTATTAATTAATAATTTATCTACATCGACCAGGCTCGGGTTCAATTCCCATCAGGGCCAGACATTTGTGTAATGAACATTGAGATGTCTGCATTTCCGGGTCTAGATGTTCATTAAATTTGTTCTGGTATCTATTTAAGTATTTCCATATATTAGAATCGTTGACTAAACACCCTGAGTACAATCATAAAATTTGCTTACTTTGAGGTTAGATTTAATTTGTGTGACTTATCCAGGGATATTTATTTATTTTAAACAAAAGATCTATTTTCGTGACAATTCGTTTTTGGCTAGCAGAAGACTTGATAGGTTTTTTTGAGACATATTAAATAAGATCGAATATGATAGGATAATGTTCCAAATTTTAGGAGCTCCTTTGACCTCCTTCCGCCTTCATTATTAAATCAGCTCTATTATAACATTTCATTTCGTTCCTTTTAATTCCTTTGCCTTAAATAAAAATGCATGCGTAAAATCAGCTCCAACGGTTGAGGTTAGGTATGAAATTGAGTTAGAAAATTCTTTCCATACAGAAATACGTATATTGCTCGTTGAATAAAATATTTTAATATTTCTAAGATTAAATACAATATTTGAGTATACTTACAGAGCTTAAACTAAAATTATCAACTGTCTCTGTCACAGGACAAGAAGCCCGATTCACGAATAATGCGTTTGATAATCCTAAAAAGAAAACTACTAACACTGTAACTTTTTCCATATTTCAAACAAATCTATCTTTCTACAATGTTGATCACAGAAAATCAAAAGTTTGAACACGGATACTAACTTTATATTTATAGTAAAGGTCAATCGAGTTGAATAAATTTCGGGAAAAATGTTGAAAAACTAGTTTAATATCATGATAAACACTTGTATGACATAATTTATGTCTTAACCTTTTTGCTGGTTTTGCATGTCTTCTGTTTTAAAATATTATTTGTGTTTAAGTAGGATTAGATTAGATACTAAATAAACAAAAAAAATAGGTCCGACTCGAATCGATTCCATAAACTTTATCATTCGCTGACGAGGTAAATCATAGTCTGCAAAAATGTATTATTGTTTCTATTAACAAAGTTTTAAAGATTTATCCCAAGCCTTAGAAAAGATAGGAAACAGCAAAACATAAAGTTAAGTTATTGTTTTGTGCAAAATAATATTTACCTTATAAGTTCGTCACAAGCTTTAGAAAAGATAGAAAACAGCAAAACAAAAAGTTAAGTTATTGTTTTATAAGTTCAGCTCAAGCTTTAGAAAAGATAGAAAACTGCAAAACATAAAGTTATTGTTTTGTGCAAAATAACAGTGTCTTATAAGTTCATCCCAAGCTTTAGAAAAGATAGAAAACAGCAAAACATAAAGTATTGCTTTGTGCAAAATAATGTCTTATAAGTTCATCCCAAGCATTAGAAAAGATAGAAAACCGCATAACATAAAGTTAAGTTATTGTTTTGTGCAAAACAATACTGTTATATAAGTTCAGCTCAAGCCTTAGAATGGGTAGAAAAAAGAAAAACATAAACAGGCTTCGTATTTTTATTATTTTTTATTTTTTAGCACTTGCCCTGTGCGTGGGATAAA
>NJDD01000191.1:205410-227736 GCA_002245505.1 Calephelis nemesis
GTGCTAGTGACGGTAAGCCTATGCTCGATTTTGACGCGCTGTTTAACTCCTGTAAGATGGTAGATGGTCTATTCTACTTTCTACAAAGGAACTCGAGCCAACACGGGGAAAATATAATGACATCATTTTTATATTTAACTTAGTAACATAATGTAGATGCATTAAAAACATTATTTTTGAAATGCAGTGTATCAGTTTAAACGTTTTGTGTCTATGTTGCATCAACTTTATTTACTCTAATAAATTTAATTTTATTGTAGTACAATATGTACGAATATTTTATTGTAGAAATATAAATACTCTTTAGCAAGAGGTTATAGATGTCCGACACCGTATTCAGAAACAACGATGTTGATAACGGATGATAATTGTTTAATCCACTTTTAGCAAAAGAAATACGCATACAGCCACATTTCTACCAAAACCTACCAAGTTAAGCAGTATTTAACTAAGCAATGTCAAAATGAACTTTATGAATAACAAATTTTTAAGCAATGCTTAAGGCTTAATCAAATGATTAGTTAAGCAATGCTTAGGAGGTTACTTAACTATTTTTTATGAATAAAGCAGAAAGCTATTGTTTTGTGCAAAATAATATTGTCTTACAAGTTACTAGACCCCCTGTTTCGCATGGGTATAAAACGTACATATAAACCTTCCTCTTCAATCAATTTATCTGTTAAAAAATTCGCATCAAAATCCGTTGCGTAGTTTTGAAGATTTAAGCATACAAAGGACATAGAGACACAGGGACAGAGGAAGGGACTTTGTTTTATACTATGTAGTGATTTTGTGATAGTCAACATGAGCGGGTCAACTGTAAGCGTGACACTCCGACCATAGGACAACGAAACACGTGTAACATCAATGGTGCCTATCAGCGCCGATTGGTTTCTTACCAATCAGAACACATCCCTCCATGTTCGATGTATTATGAAAGAATCAAAATATATGCAGTCGGTTTTCGTAGTGGTGTAAAACACACATATTTTGTTAGGATTTCCGGATGTAATAAAAAGTAGTGCGTTGCCAACCTGAGCCAGCTGTGTTAAAACTCTTGAGAAAGTTAGTTTCTGGCTACGTTATCATTAATCAGAACATGATGAAAGGTAAAAGTTAAGCTATGGATTCATTTTTGCACTCGCAAATTTCTTTTAAGGCTAGAGTTTTTTTTACAAATGTAGGTACTATCATTTAATTGGTAGAAAAATATTCATTTATTGCGCTATCGTACATAAACATGACAACACGAATATTCGCGCAAGAGTCCTGCGCCGTCTTTCGAATTTATGTCTTACAAATCAGGTCACGTGTCCTGACGCGAGTTTAAAAGTTTTTGCCCATTCCAAAAAAAAGTGCGCACGCCGCTAAAGAAGTTTTCTTTTAAAAAATATTTATAAAGATACAAGTAAATGACAATGGTTGGCAAGTGTGCTCAGCACTCTACCACTATAATAAGTTACAAAGGGAAGTACGTATAGTTAATAATGGCATAAGACAGCAAAGATTTGTAGGTGCGTTGCTGTTCTGTGACCGGGTTCTTGGGCTAATTGTGCAAGTCTACCGGCTACCATACCCTCCGGACCGGAGCATGACATTGGTTATTTCATTGCGCACTCATTCAACTACTTTTAAGTTGTCGCTATCTTTTTTCAACGAAAGTAATAGAAAAAGACAAAACACTTTCAGTGCTGTCAGATTTGGCTGCATACATTTCTAATGAAGTTTAATCTATCACTCGGAAAACTTTAATTATAAACATCACATATCATATTATTATTATTATCACAATTTGACATATCCGGACTAATCTGACAGGTCTAAAATGTTGCATCTCTTTTGTTTTCGTTTCTTTTGAAAAATATATTATCTTCAGGCCCATATGCCCGAA
Organism: Calephelis nemesis; assembly: GCA_002245505.1. Lineage (NCBI taxonomy): Eukaryota > Metazoa > Arthropoda > Insecta > Lepidoptera > Riodinidae > Calephelis > Calephelis nemesis. Next base: position 207,302 of record NJDD01000191.1, read on the forward strand.
GATGTAGGCAGAGGCACAACCAGGGTACCCACGACTAGCCGAAGATACTAAGTCCCACAATGTGATAGGTGGCAAGCCTATCGCCAACCGGGTATATATCTTATCCCGAGCAACATATTTTTTTTTATTAGAAAATTGGAAAAACCTAATTTTCTTTTGTTGCCCGAACCGGGATTCGAACCCAGGACCTAATGCAGTCAAGTCCAACAACTTAACCGCTAGACCACAGAGGCATGCATATATTTAAAAGATTTAAAGATAGCATGTATTTAAAATAATATTAGCTCGTGACTAGCAGAATCACCACCATTGTCATTAAGACGGCAATAGGCACGGTGGTAGATCCCTACCTGGGCAAATTGTTGAACAGCACTTTGCAACCAGTGGTCTTGCTAGTTTTTTTTTATGATACTGGAAGGCAAACAAGCAGACGAATTTTCTAATGGTAATTGAAATTGACGCCGCCTAGAGACACCAAAGGTGGTAAAGTACGTTGCCAACCTGAGACTGGATGTTAGGCCTCGAGGAAAAATAAGTTTACCGGCTACCTTACCCTCCGAACAGGAACACATCAACAACAAGCACTGACATTATGGTGGCAGGAATAGGTAAGGCGGTGGTACTAATCCGGGTGAGTCACTGCGAAACTCTACCACCTTGTAATGACCCACATCATCTTTGCTCGCCTCTTACGAGCTACCAGGTAGGATCGTAGACGGTCTATCTACAAAGAGAAGCCGGACCAACACGGGGGAAACAACATAGGATAAAAATAAAATGAAAATGTATTAATATTGTATATTTTTTGTTTATTTCTTATCAGCAATTAAACCTTAAAATTCAACTCCTCGATACAATTTATTTAGAGACACTTGTACTTTCCACAATATATTTTTATGGTTTAGCCAACGGGTATAATATAATTGTTATGATGATGCTTGTATATCGAAACCGTTTGGCTAAGCCGTAAAAATAAAAAAAAATAAAAATTGTGGAAAGTACAAGTGTTTCTAAATAAATTGTATCAAGATTGGAATTCCACCAAGCACCGACGATAGGAAGTATAGAAACAATCAACTCCTCGTTACCGATTTATTGATCAACATTTGCCCAAACAAATTTGTCAAAATCTAGATATTTCGAAGATTTGATGAAGTCTTCTATAGCAGCTTTGACATCAGCTGTTGGTTTTTGGGTCCTAATAGATACCCAAGCATTTTCTGAAAAAAAGCATTTTTACTACTGTATGGCAAAATATCAGTTTCTGTCAAGTTTAGATTAAGACTCTAAAAAAAGTATCTTCGCGCCCATATCGTCGAAACGTTAGGAAGAAGCAGAACCAGGGTATCCCCGACATAAAAAGGCCACGAGGCTCACGACTTCACGCCCAGTCCCTTATGAAGTAGGCAGAGAGTGTCGAGTGCTAAACTTTCCGATCCTGACAAACATGTCTGGCTTGCTTCATATTCATTACTCTTTTCATACAAACACGTCGGTTTCGGAGACACTTGACACCACCCTCGGATAATATCTGACAGATCTGATTGAGGATTGTCGTCCCCGGTTCGCTTCACTTTTGTTTTATATTTATACTAGTATAAGTACTTATATTTACCGCAACCAGTTACCTTTTAAAACACGCAAATAGCTACGTCTACTTAAATACCCAAAATGTATTTCTTTTATGATATTGGAAGGCAAACAAACAAACGGATTTCCCGATGGTAAGAAATTCAGGCCATCCTAACATAAACCAAAGGTGGTAATAGTGCGTTGTCAATCTGAGGCCGGGAAGTAAGGCCTCGAGCTAAAGTAAGTTTACCGGCTACCTTACCCTCCAAACCGGAACAGGTCATGACGTTATGGCGGCAGGAATAGGTAAGGCGGTGGTACCATTCCGGGTGAGTCATTGCGAAACTCTACCACCTAGTCAAATATTCTTTGAAATTCAATCAAAAACTTGGCCCGGAATTGGATATGTGCCCGATTGGCAACTGATTTTTTGGCATCACTTTGTATGACCAAAAAGCACGTTCGGCTTAAGCTGCCTGGTTGCAGATATGTCTGCCTCTGCTAGGATAAGGGGATGAAGATATTTACTTGTGTATACTTATTCAATTTTGTTTTACTTAATTTAAATAATAAAACTTACCATATATTGTATTCTTCTTTTCATCGTAACTGCAAGTGTATGCCAATATATAGCGTTTGGGGTCGTACAGGACACACCTCGTTTTATAGCTGTACTCTTTTGAGTCTGCGTAATTAAAAAGAAAGTGTTTTTTTTATTTTCTTACAAAAACAGGTAAACACCCGATTAGGCGATAGGGTTGCAATCTTAATAGTCCAGTCAATTTAGCCCAAAACTAGAGGTAACCTTGCATTTAGAAATAATAGAAAGCTGAAAATTCATAAAGATGTTAGGGACACCATTACTATAAAATTGTGAAAGGTCCCCGTCGATCCAATGTCAGCAATTTTTTTTATTCAAGGTCAATAATTGAGAAAATAGGATTACAGTAATAAGTCTACCGAGGAAACCACATTAAAAAAAAGCATCAAGTGATTTATCTCCTAGGTGGTGTGGAAACAGATACATATTATAGACAATACAGCGTAAGAAAATTTTGCAATTGTTTTTTTTTTAATGATTAGTGTTATGAAAAAAGTAGCACGGACTATTTTTGTAGATAATTGCAAGATCTACAACTTTTGTCGAACATATTTTACCATACACTAATCGTTTCGCTGAAAAATTAAAAAAAAAAACATTTTTGCAACATTTGATATTGAATTAAAAAAATTGCAGACATGGGATCGATTGGTACCTTTCACAATTTCGTTATAATGGTGTCCCGAACATCTATGCAAATTTTCAGGTTTCTGGGATTTTTTGCAAGGGTCAATGTCTAAATTGACTGGACTATAGTTACTACCACATTGTGGACCTATGAAGTACCTTCGGCTAATCGTGAGTACCCTAGATGTACTTTTGTCTACCTCTTCAGTGAAACGAAAATCCGACTCAGCTACTAAACACAAACTGTACTTTTTAGAAAGGTTAATGACTATTTAAAGGTGAAACTGCACGTGTTTTGACAGTCAAGAAATATTATATAAATAAAGATGATAATGGTGCGTTATCAATCTGAAGATAGAGTGGTAAAACTCTTACGAGAATAAGCTATGTTCCAAAGTGGAACGGTGATATAAATTTGTGCCTAAACTCTTTATAATTTTTTGCTCGCTCGTCTAGTAGGTGTTTGGTAGTAAAGAAGTCTTACTAAGAGTTAAGAGTAAAATCTCTCAAAAAAAGGGTTACTCTTGAATTTCGATTCCATGGAAATTGATAAATAGAATCGTGTACTTAATTTTACGTACTCCTAAACACAGTGCTAGCGAAATACTAACATTTAGTTAATAATAAACAATACATTATTTTATCGGATAGGCATAGGATAGGGATAGGCAGAGGCACAACCAGAGCACCCACGACTAGCCGAAAACACTAAGTCCCACAATGTAATAGTTGGCAAGCCTTTCGCCAATTGGGCACATTTTCAATTCTGGGCAACGTTTTTTGTATTAGATAGGTAATTGAAAATAAGCGTTTTCTAATTTTTTTGGTTGCCTGACTTGGCTTAGATTGAACCCGAGACCTCAAATAGTCAAGTCCAATGCCGGACCGCTAGACCACAGATTATTAAGTAGATATTAATAATACGAAGTACTATGTTCAAAATTACCCATCTAAAATTACATATCAGATTCCAATTTCGGATTTGGAGGATATCGAGATTCAAGAGTAAGCCAAATATTAAAAATGAGGTTAGTGTTGTTGTAGTTAAATGTTACATTTTATTAAAACTGACAGTTATAGTCGTGATCCAATTTGAAAGGAATCCGTTAGACTTACCCACCATTAACATACCTTCAAGCTAAGTGTCTAACGGGGTAGCCAGACACTGAGTTCCAAATGCCCCAATCTTTAAAGACTTGCCTAGATTATTTCATAACATGCATTATTATTTTCATATTTACGCGCTGGTTTTGAAGATTTGACCCCATCTTCATGAAGAAAGTCTACCTAGGTCTCCCCGGGTACCTACATTTATCCACATTCACATTCTTCTGTTTTTTCAATCTTTCATCTGTCATTAAAATCTTTGGTATTTTTAGGAACATATGTTACTCAATAATAAGAAGTCTAATTCCTTATTTATCTTCTATTAGTAAAACTAACACAAAACTTACTTCCAAACAAAACCTTTGCAATAATATCTCCTGTTTTGTTGTAGTTTTCATTCAAAGAAAACTCTAATTCAAAATATTGAGGGGAATCTTCAGGAATGTCAACCATTTTGAATCTATAAACATTGTCTTTAGTATGCTGCCCTCTGTATCCAACAATATTACTATATTTTTGGTATTTAGTTGGATATCTTCCATATTCATACCAAATTCCTTCTGAAAACTGAAAAAAAAGGGCAGGTATCCGTGGTCAGATCGCATACAATAATAAGTTTCCTATAATAAAAATCATATGCTTCTTATGTCCTTTTATTTTTCTTACATATAACCTATTTTTTTTTAAATTTTAAGATAAACAGAAATTATAAACTAATAATGTTATATTGTAGCTCACAATCAGTAAATCACAAAAATAACTCACAAAAAAACTAAACTAAATAAAACCAATTCCAAAATACGTACAGAATTTAGATCAAAATTATCTGTTGGTTCTGCTTCAGAACAAAAATCATTTTTAGCTGATCCATTTGTTATTCCTAAAAATAGGACTATTAAAATTATCATTTGCTTCATGTTACCGATACGACTTTGCACAAAGATGATCACAATTATAATAAGACTAAAAAATATTTACATTCAATATATGAAGTAAAATGTTTATGAAAACAATATTTTTAATTAATGTTTATAGCCAATAGATAACTGAATCAAGTTATTTTGTGTCTATAAAGTAGTTACGAGCTCTATTTATTATATTTTAAAGTTATCGTAGAATTATTACCACGATAGAGGAGTTGTTTCAAGGTCTCAGCACACATATCAACTTGGAAAGGGATCGTCACTGTGTCGCCTCGAGCCGTTCTTTATTGTTAGTTTGAAACTTCATACTGATCGGAATCGTAACGTAATCGCCGCGCTTCGGAACAGGTCCGCGGACGGCGAGCCGTAAGTGCGGTATCGTCTAGCCGTAGCCGAGTAGATGTACAGGATAGTTTTTTTTAATGACATTGGAAGGCAAACAAGCAGACAGATTTCCTGATGGTAAGAAATTCCCGCCGCCTAGAGACACCAAAAGTGGTAATGGTGCGTTGCCAACCAGAGGCCGGGATGTTAGGCCTCGAGCAAAAGTAAGTTTGCCCTCCGAACCGTAACACGTCATGACGCTATTGCGTCAGGAATAGGTAAGGCGGTGGTACCAATCCGAGTCGCTTCGTAACTCTACCACCTAGTCAGATATCACGCTATTAGTGACGGCAAGCCTATGCTCGCCTTTTACGAGCTACCTGGCACAGGAAGGCAGATGGTCTATTCTACAACGGAACCCGGATCAACACGGGGAAAAGATAAATAAAAGATCCGAACCTACATCGACTCACACCGAGCTGATAATTGAATAAAACATATTTTTTAGTCAAGTAAGTATATTAGCGAGCACTTTAAAAGTGGGTTGCCTAAACAAATCCTGGACCGAATATTTTTAATTATTATAAAATATGTTTCTCATGTTTCCACTTTTTCAGGCAACCTTTTAAATCAACTTAAATTGAAATAGCAGTTGTAAAAATTGTAATAAAAGTGCACATGACGTGTTGTTAATTTTTTTTCTAATGTCGGTTCCCGTGAAAGTAACTAGCATCGACAATTATCTGTTCATACCTGGCAATCCAGATAAATAACAGGTAGCCCAACTTATGCAACTTCGTCTTATACCTACTTTAATTCGGGACAAAATCTTAGTTTTGAACGAATTAATAAATAAAAAACATTTAAAACATAAGAAATAAAAACTGTCCTGGTTTTTTTTAGGCAATCCATTTTTAATATATTTTCTGATATACTTTTTCTGATATACTAAATTTGCTACAAAACCAGTTTCATCCTATTATCAGCTTAGTGTAGGTCAACCTAACTTCGGATCTTAGACTAGGAGCTGCTGATGCTGTTTGGTTACCTGCGTACGTCGCATGGTTAACGTCGAGGCGAAAGGCGATACGGTGACGATCCCTTTCCGAGTTGATATGTGTGCTGAGACCTTAAATAGAGGTCTTTGCAGCTTGAACCGTATTAAAACTTGATAAGATCGATCATTATGCGTTGAAAAATAAACTTTGTTTTTTTTTTGCTTAGTAATGACATCTTGTAAATTTTATATATAAAAATGAATACCTATTTTCTTCGGTCGCATCACGAGTGAACGGATGTACCAATTTTGATAATACTTTTTTTGGTTTTATTAGTAACTGTAAGGAGAAGATTCATATGTAGAAAAATACTAGGTTTACAGGAAAAATAGGAAAAAAATATACTTTTATTTTTCAAAACACAAACTATTGGAGATGTCAAAGTTTGTGGGTCGGCTATAAATACATTGAATAAAGTAACTTAGTGTGTGTCGCGCTCGTCCTCGAAGGCGTAGTAGCAATCATACATGAGAGACATATGTTGAGAATAGTCCGTGTTGGTCCAGGCTCCTTTGCAGAATAGACCATCTGCCTTTCTGCTAGGCAGCTCGTAAAAGGCGAGTATAGGCTAATCTTCACTAACACCGTGACATCTGAATAGGTACAGCGACTCATCCGGATTGGTATCGCTGCCTTATCTATTTCTGTCGCCATAACATCATGGCGTGTTCCGGTTTGGAGGGTAATGTAGCCGGTAAACTTACTTTTGCTCGAGGCCTAACATCGCGACCTCAGGTTGGCAACACACCATTACCACCTTTGTTGTCTCTAGGCGGCGTGAATTTCTTGCCGTCAGGAAATCCATCTGCTTATTTGCCTTCCAATAGCAATAAAAAATAAAAAAACATTTATTTAGTTAAAACAAAGAACTCACTAGCAAAAATAGATTTGGTTTTTGGGTTTGTATGACATGTGTTGGTTCAGGTCCTGTTTGTACAACATACTTTTTGACTCTTCACCAGGCAGCTCGTTACGTTAGGTTACGTGAGTCATCATCAACGACTAGTGGTAAAATCCTCGCTGCTGCAACAACAGTGTCAAGTTCCACATAACAGGACAAGTGGACCTTTACTACAGCACATAGACGTATCTTTAATCCTATTAATATTATGAATGCGAAAGTTTGTATGTATGGATGTATGGATGTTTGTTACTCATTCACGTAAAAACTACAAAGCCGATTACGATGAAATTTGGTATGTAGGTAGCTGAAGATCCAGAATAACATATAGGCTACTTTTTATCCCGGAGTTCCCGCGGGATTGTGACTAACGCGGGTGAAACCGCGGGGCGCAGCTAGTATAATATATTCCAAGATTCAGTCACACATGTCTTTTAACATCAAGTACAGATAATTAATTATTAAATCAAACATTTTCAATAATAAGCGATCCAGGTGTTAGATTTGATTTCATGACGTCCCGGGGTCGATTCCCGGGTCGGGCAACAAAGAGAAAATGTAGTTTTTCCAATTTTCTAATAAAAAAATGTTGCTCGTGATTAGATATGTGCCGGGTTGGCCATAGGTTTGCTACCTATTACATTGTGGGACTTAGTGTTTTCGGCTAGTCGTGGGTGCCCTGGTTGTGCCTCTGCCTACCTCTTCGGGTATATGGGCGTGAAGATACTTAATTTTACCTTACACATATCTTAAATGGGAAATAGCTCAGAAGTCGGAACCATTTCGATCTTGACTACTTTCAATCGCAAAATTGGAAACATGTACACATAAACCTATAAGTTATAAAACCCTTTTTTGTGCCGAGGGTTAAAAAAATAATATAAAATAGATTTTTTGTTTTTTCCTGCAATGTTTTATTGTGCATCGAAGTTCAGCCATAAAAAGTTATTGAAGTCTAGAATTTCCGATGCTTCGACAGATTTCTTGATTGCCGCCCTCAGTTCCGGTTCCGGTGTTTTTGATCTTACAGCTACCCAGGCAAGTTCTAAAACAGTTAAACAAAATTTACCTAATTAACATACATACATACATAATACATACGGCCTCGGGTTGGCAACGCACCTTTACCACTTTTGGTGTCTCTAGGCGGCGTGAATTTTTTACCATCAGGAAATCCGTCTGCTTGTTTGCCTTCCAATATCATAAAAAAAAGATTGGGTATGTACCTAGAAATTTAGAATAACAAGTTGGAAAGTAACAACATATGAAAGTATCACTACAACTTTTCAGCAACAAAAAATAACTTAGATTTTCGTTGTATTTGCGGTTTTTAGAAATCGAAAAAGCTTTCAGGTTTTTTTTTAATTTTTTGCTCTCATAGTTGGAGTTAGAGGGAATCCACATTTTATCACATTGGAATTGTCTATCTCTAATGAACAGCTATCAGAGTAAATTGTCTCAGAATGTTCAATCTCATTTTTTAAGACCTGTCTACATATTATCGTCTCTGTGGTGCAGCGGTCCCATATTGGCCTTGATTTCATGAGGTCACGATATAAAACACCGGATCTAGTTTAAAATATTTTTTTATTAGTTTTTAATAAAAACAAGTATCTTCACGCCCATATCCTCGACGAGGTAGGCAAAGGTAAAACTAGGGCACCCACGACTAGTCGAAGACACTAAGGCCCTTAATGTGATAGTTCCACATATCTAATCCCGAGAAACGTTTTTTTTTTTTTTTTGGAAAATTGAAGATATACATTTTTCAATTTTTTTTTGTTGCCCGACTTGGGGTCGAACCCGGGACGTCGAGGACGCCCATTCCCACGCCGGACAGGTAGACCACAGAGGCGATCATATAATAAAGACGACCCGCTCGCTGTCTGGCTTAGCACCTGTCATGTTGTCTGTCTGACTAGTGTCCTGGTTGAACCTCCGTCTACCTCGTCAGGGATATGACAAGACACTCTTGTTTTTAATCTTCAGATCCTATATATAATATGTATGGAAATAAAATTAATTTTGTTTTTTCAAATCTATGTATGCGGGTTAAATAGACATTTCAACTTTTTCAACCTTGTATTGCATATTGTGGTGTAGGTAGCATCTTCTTAATTTTTTGTGTTTAAAAAAGCTTTCCTATTACTTTGGGAACGTTGCTTTGACATACAGACAGACAGACATGTCGAATCTATAATGTTTTTTGCCATTTGACTACGGAACCATAAAAGTTTGTTTGAATTTGCATCGTTTAGTATTACCTATTTAAAGAGTGGTCAAGACTTACCAGTTACAGCATTTTTGGCTTCATCAGGTATGCAAGCATAAACAATCACATAATTCCTGGGGTCATAGTAAAGGAACTTGGTTTTGAAGGATCTTTCTTGTTTTGGATCTGTGAAAAAGAGACATACTGTAATTGAACACTCATATCAAAGTAGTTTACCTCTATCAAAAACCCGTTGACTTGGCGAGATTAAAACAAAGTATCTACACGCCCATATCCCCGAAGAGGTAGGCAGACGCACAACCAGGGCACCCACGACTAGCCGAATATACTAAGTCCCACAATGTGATAGGTACCAAACCTATCGCCAACCGGGCGCATATCCAAACCCGAGCAACATTTTTATTATTAGAGAATTGGTACAAAACCCTATTTTTTTGTTGCCCGACCCGTGATTCGAACCCGGGACCTCATGCAGTCAAGTCCAACATCAGAACCGCTAGACCACACAGGCAAAAAATAAAAATTTGAAAAACTCGATCATACTACTAAATACTTAATTTTTCAACTAACGCTTGTGCTCACCACTGTCATGTTTCGTTTATTAACTATAGTATCTATAGGCGACAATCATAGCCTACAAATACCATAGATTTTTCAGGTGCGTCGCTTTCCAGTGTCCTGGAGAGTCCTATAGTGTAAGTCTACCTGCTAACTTACCTTCTAGACAGGAATATGACAGTACCATTATGGCGCCAGGAATAGGTATGGCTGTGCTTTCCTGGCTGTGTTTACCTGCACAGTAGATTAACACCACTGGTCTTGTTGGTAATGACCTATATTTTAAACTGTGCTCGCCACTTTTGAACTGCCTGGGCAGCGAGGCAGTTCATTCCACTCAGCAGACCCGGACTAAAAGTGGATAGATAATTGAAGTTGCCCAGTAAATTTTTGGTAACAGCTTCCGGTAGCAAACTTAGGTATTATTCGTGGAATCGTATATTCTTTTGAAATATTTTATTGTAACTAATTTAAAGGAGCTAATCTATTTGCCTTAAACACATTCAAGTTCCTCTTAATTACCAGCTTCTTTTACCTTACTGATGAGGTATATATACGATATATGACGTATATCGTGAAATTGAAAAAATCCATAAACAGTATGTTCGGTACACGTTACTTTAAAGTTTTTGTTTGTTAATTCTCGATTTTAATTTGCAAAATAAATAAAAATAATACGAAAAATTAGTGTAATTTCCCTTTTCTTTTAAATGGTAATTTATTTATAAATTTTTTCTTTGTATTGCAGTGTAAATTAGTGCCACGTGCCAAATTTTATAAAAACACATTTTTGCTCAAAATGTCCTACGTCAAATTTTATAAAAATAATGTTTTTTGCAAAATGGCAAATTTTATGAAATATATTTTTTCGTGTTAACATAATAAGTACTAGTTTAGTTTCAACCATATGCATAGAAAAAACAATCTACTTTATTTTTTAAATTCTTGAATTGACAGTGATAAAAACAAAGCAAGGTACCGAACTTTCAATTTCTATCTATCGCATGTTTTTAATTTAACCCGGTACATAAAATACAATAATAGTCTTTGAACATTTTATCATCTATTGTAATATAACTTTCTGAACTAAAACGTTTTTGATGACTAATCTTATTTATACTCTCCTACGCCGTTAGGGACTTAACATGAAGATAAGTACAGAAAACCTTGTTATCATACTTGTCATCTAGAGATAAGTAATACCACTTGTCATACTTCCACTAATTCTGCTATTGCTACACTACAGACACAACTAATTCTCATACACCATCATAAAAAAACAGTCGTTTAGGAGGTGTTTACCACGAACACCGTGCTTGACACGAGATTTTTTATGTTTAATATGTAATGACCGTCTCTGTGGCCTAAATGGTGATGGACTTGACTTCACGATAATCTAGGTTCGATCCCTTGGACAGTCAACTAAAAAATGTTTTTTTTTAAATATTGTAACAAAAATTAAGTTGCCCTGGATTGGTTATGTCAGTGGTTTGTGATAGGGTTGCCACCTATCATATTGTGTTGACTTAGTGTCTTCAGTTAGTCATTGTTGCCCTGGTTAGCCTTTGCCTACGCCTTCGAGGATATGGGCGTGAAGACGCTTTTTTAATTGACCTCACGGACATTTTGCCTTAAGCACTTACTTCCATAGGCAAATTTCGTAACCACTTCTCCTGTTTTATTAAAGTTTTTGTCGAAGAAGAAGTCTAGTTGTATATATGTAGTATCAGGAGGTGATTTCCTGGTATCCGCTACTTTAAATTTGTATAAATTTAATCTTGCGCGACTGCCTCTGTATGCAACGGTTTTGGTATATCCTTCTAGTTCATTCGGATATCTCCCATACGCATACCATATTCCTTGGCCAAACTGAAATTAAAAATTAAACACTTAATTTTGTGTATATCTTGAGTAATTTCTAAGTTTGACGTATATGATTACTCGAATTTTTTGCAAAACAAACTACTCGAAAGGTTGCTGTACGAGCTTCTGAAGTTTTTAATTTGAGCTAATTTTATATGTCTTGAATAGAACTTCTCAAGTCTACTACCAGAAATAACATTTACAAATAAAAACTTGTAACAAAAATATATTTTTTGTAAAGTAATATTTTTTATTTCAGACCAACAATCCTTAAGTTTTATGTGTTGTAACAAACCTAACTTTGTTTAATACATATAGTTACATACGAGTACGTATTACATTCTACAAAAAAATGTTTCCCCTTATTTTCAAAAAAAAATAGACACGATTACTTAGCACCACAATGTGATAGGTGTTATCGCTAGCGTTGCACCGTTTTTTATTTGGAAATTGAATAAAAAAGCTATTTTGAGAGTCCTGAGAATTGAATTGGTACTTAGTTTTACTTTTTTTTAATATTATACTGTGCTATACCGTAATTGGTACAATTTATAAGCATTGGAGAGAAGAGCGCATTCGGTTTTTAAAGACCAGCCTGGTTTCTGGTGTTGCATGCAGATGTTTGAGAGTGGTGGTGTCAGTTACGAGTGTCCCTTTCTTAAAGAGATTAGAAAGAAACAAGCAATTTCTTGGTGATAAGATGATGATAGTGCATCCCAAGCAGAGACTTGTTTGATGAGCTTCATGCATGAGTAAGTTTATCATAATAGTTTCTATACTTCTTATCGTCGGTGCTTGGTGGAATTCCATTCTGAATTCAATTTATTTAGAAACACTTGTACTTTCCACAATATAATTTCTCTTTTTATTTTTATAGTTTAGCCAACCGGTTTCGCTATACAAGCATCATTAGGGCTATATAACAACTGAAGTTTTGTTGAAAAAAATACCGTCTAATTGTCATGCCCAAAAATGACGGTATTTGAATAAAAATTACGGAGTGATGACATTGGTAAACAAATTTATGACAACCCATTAATGTGGGCAAAATCTGACGTTATAAAATGAAATGAAAAAAAAGTATTTTTAAATCTATAATTGTGGAAAGTACAAGTATTTCTAAATAAATTGTATTAATCATAATATGCTCTAAACTGGCGTGATATCAATACATATCTTTACGTCCTATACGGAGTAGGCACATAACACTGAGTACTAAGTGTCAAGTTCCTTGCAAATTTGTTTTGTTTCCAACATATTCAATGCTCAAACTACCATTATATATTATACCATTGGCAAGTCAAGTTATTGTACATTTCTAACACTGAGTATATTTGCTGTAGTAATGTGAGTATCTATTTGCATGTAATATGTGTGTAATCTGTTGGTGTCTATGTTTTGGGGTTTTCTCAGCTTTGATTCCGTAAAGCAAAGAAGCTCTCCTGTGTCTCTTTTTCCACGAGACATTGGCGGAATTATTGTGCCTGACGCAATAAAGGCCATATGTAAAGAAAGAAGAAGAAGAAGAATACTCAAACTCACCAGTTTTGAACACTTTTAACACCACTCTCGGATTAAAATCCAAGAATTTGATGACTCGCTAGATTTGAAATGATGCTAGTGCTGAAATTGGTCAATGGAAAAGGGCATGTAACCGATCGCCCGAAATGGTTACTGCTTTACACAATTCACCATAATATATAATAATATTATTAAAAAAAATTAAACCACGTTTTCTAATTTCACGTTTTGATAAAACTGAAAACTACTGCTTAATTCTTATTGCTAGTTTAATTAATTTTTAATCAATTATGCAATTTACTTACTAAATTCAAATCCGAAACAACCGCTGTTTTCAATTCAGGACAAGAGGTTTTATTAACAGTTAGTGCATTTGAAACTCCTAATATTAACACAATCAAAGCTAAATGTATCTCCATTTTGTATAAATTTGTGAATAGTTGATATCAAATGAACAAGAATATTTCCTTGCTAATGGATATATATATTTTTGCAAAGGTCAAACATTTCGTTACATAATGGAATATTTTAAGAGTTACCTACTATTATAAGTCGATGAAACGATCAATAGAGATAATATATAAAAACAAGATATCCCAAAACCGCTTTGGCAGGTCAACTATGTAGTTTTTGAAGTGAAAACTTCTTTAGCGGCGTTGCGCACTATTTTTAGAATGGATAAAACTTCTAAACTCATGTCAGGACACGTGACCTGATCGAAAATTCGTAAGACGGTGCAGGGCGCTTGCGCTTTCATGTTGTCATATTTGTGTACGATTGCGCAATAAATGAATATTGTATTCTACCACATAAATGATAGTGCTTTCATACTGATAATTTAAATGCTTTAAGCAATTCGTTTAAAATTATTCCCTAACCATTCCAAAATATTAAAATGCACAACGTTAATATTCAGTTTTCAGTTCTGCCGGCACTCCCGGAGTGCAACCCGTTGTTTTTTTTACAAAAGCCAAGCGAAAGGAAAAATCTATAATTTTTACTAATTAGTATTTTTTATTACTAGTTAGTGAGCCTTTTAAATAATTTAAGCGCAGTAAAATTGATAAAAAATGTCACCTTACAAAAAATTTTTATTTTTTTATTATTTTCTTGGGAATTAAAAATCAGATCCAAATAGTGACATATAAGTGGTAATGAGACCAACCAAAAGTACACTTCTCATAAAAAAAAAATAAGTTCCAGTGATTGGTGGAGAAATCGATTATCTACCAACATAAACAAAAGAAAATACAAAGCCAAACATATTTCAACTCCTTGTTTTTCGAAGTAAAGTTAAATACTGCACATCTCTGGTTACAACCATTCCAGGTAGGATGTTGCATAGCAACTCTTCCGAATTGGTATCAAGGTCTTATCAATTCTCGCTGCCTTAGGGTCAGAGCAGAGGCAACGATATCAATAGACAATATACGTACTTAGTATCTACAGGGCTTTCTCAAATTAGGTAACGATATTTTAACCACGGGCTCGGAATACGTGTCTGGAAACATAAAAAATAATAAAAAAATTCTAAAATGAAAAATAAATAAAATATTACAAAAATTAATTCTCGCAAAAGCGCATGGGGGTCAACTAACTCTCAAAAGCAGCTGATTGTCTCATGGCTGCCGCCTGAATTGTCACTACCTAGTACCTAGCTACTTAATGTTTATTTGTACCTACAGGCTACTAGGTACTATGTAATCTGTTAAATTTCTAAAAACCCTTAATGTTTTTGTTTTATTGAAATTTTATCAGTTAAAAATCTTTACATATCACACAATACAAATATCTCGGTCCAGTACCTATTTTATTTTTTAATTTAATATGTAATACTTACGGCAACAATTACTACTGAGCCGCGATATAAACTGATTTTTCAAAACAGTTGATGTATGATCGGGTGTGTTATGTTTTTGTTTGTGTTTGTATTTATTTTTCGCGAAGTGTTCATGAGTACCTTTCCAATGGTGAAACTTGAATAGAGCCTGACCTGACCTGACGCCTCCCAACTTTTTCATGTGGGCAGGGTCGAAGATTTGACTGACGTTGAAAGTGAACCTTACAATTGAACTGACCTTGCCTTAAAAAGTTATAGGAACCTACTAGCAATACTTAAAGATACATCAACAACCGAGCTAAGTTTTGCATTGAGTACCTACATTGGTGGATAATATGTTTAAATATGGATGTTAATACTGTGAATAGGTAGGTGCGTAAATCATTTTTGTAGTTAGGTACATACCTAAGCCTGATTCTAATCTTTACCACAAGCCTACATTCACTAGTTTTTTATGATCAATCAGTTCAAAACCTATCATTGGGATAGGACACGCAATAAATATAACCTACCGTATGTCTAGGTGTCACATGTCGTCAGCCGTATGGCGCGGGTGACGGGTCATTGAACTTGAGCAATTGAATATGAATTATTAAAAATGTTGTAATTAATTTGTTCTTAGTCCGATTTTTTTAATATTTTTTACTGATTTAGTTATACATTCAGAATGTCCAGGTAAAATATTGTGCACTAATTTGAAAAGACCTATATATACTTTTTCGAAGTTCATCTTGTGGAAAATCGAATAAACTTGTCAAAGATAGTTTACAAGTAGTTTTTTGTCTAATTTTTTTAGACATATGACTAGGTGGTAGGGTTTCGCAGCGACTCACCCTGATTGGTACCACCACCTTACCTATTCCTGCCGCCATAACGTCATGACGTATTCCGTTTCGGAGGGTAAGGTAGCCAGTAAACTTACTTTTGCTCGAGGCCTAACTTCCGGGACTATGGTTGGCAACGCACCATTATCACCATTGGTGTCTCTAGTGTCACGTTGTGGGTACTTATAAAGAACATTCCATAAGAACCACCAACGTTCCTGGAAAAGACGCACAACAACGCATCGTACGATGTTACCTCTCACCCCTCGCCTCTCCGTGATTAGCGCGCGATCTATATAAGCTCATCTTACCACGAGGCCTCACTTGATATTCTATCGGGACCTTCCCAGCGAGGTCGCCTTTTGCCTGTGCACTGTCCTTACGCTGCCGGACAGGCAACTACTAAATTAATAAATAATTAGTCACTTAAGGCTACAGTTAGCCAATATATTTTACAAAAGTGCTAATAAACCAATATACACCCGCCAGGCGGGTGCCTTAGGTAAGAAACTTCTATTAATTCAATTTGCTACTGTGCTTATACATGTATGTATATATATATAATGTACTTTTCTTCTGTGTTATTCAGGGGGCTGGTTCCAAAACTACGTCGCCGGGAATATTGTGAGAGATCTGCAAATGTAGATCCTCCTATTCCCGCCGATGTCCTTTTGGCACCTCTCCCTGACTCCTGCTTTCGACTTTCAGGGTTCTACGGTACGACTACCTATACTACCCCTACCTATCGCACATATAAGAGATCTATCTATAATAACGCCCTCCGGTTGGAGCCTGACGGGATTCACTAAGTTGAGCGTTTACCCCGGAACAATACAAAGGAACACCAGAAGGGGTGGAGCGCCCAGCGCCGAGAATCCCCAGAGTTAAGGCCTCTCTCTCTTTACCTACTCTAAAATATCGGTTATAAGGTTTCCCAGGACCTACGACTCCGGGTAATTGCAGTATCGTCAATATAAATATTCACATGTAATTTTTGTTACCATATAAATTCTGTTTACAAAGACATACTTTATTTTTTTTTCTCTCTTACATTAGAAGATTCTTGTGTAGGCCTCCTCCAGGCTACACTAGGCGGCGGGAATTTCTT
This sequence comes from Calephelis nemesis, assembly GCA_002245505.1. Lineage (NCBI taxonomy): Eukaryota > Metazoa > Arthropoda > Insecta > Lepidoptera > Riodinidae > Calephelis > Calephelis nemesis. The sequence goes on from NJDD01000191.1 coordinate 224,362, forward strand.
ACCGTCAGGAAATCCGTCTGCTTGTTTGCCTTCCAATGTCATAAGAAAAAATACATTTTCATTAGGCGTCTCTAAAAAGAGGTCTGAATGTAATTTTTTTAATGTTTATTACGCGTTTACTCCTCAAATTAAAAATGATATTACGCGTTTACTCCGCAAATTAAGAATGAAATTTAGCATTTTTTCGTAAGGTAGGTTATGTATTTCGTCAAGTGAGTCTATGTACCTACATAAATGTAATCAAAACTGTATCACCCTACCTGACCCGGTGTACTTACGTACGTTACGTATCGCTTGACATCAACGGCCACTACTAGTTCTCAAGGTCAAGCGGGTTTTTCCATTTTCACCGCCACCACCATTTTCTTTGAATGAAAATCGTTGCCTTGCAACACAACAAAAGAGAATTAGCAAAATTGATCCATTCGTTCAAGCGTGATGAGATGAACACCACGAGAAATGGATATAATATATGGATATGTAATTGGAGAGAAAATAGGGATAGTACTTATGATAAGTAAGAAAACTTCTATTTTTTTACAAGAAATGTTTTTAACATGTTTTATATGCCATGTCATTTTTGACAATCTATCACTTCTTAGTTCATCAACATTAGAAAAATAAGACAAAAAACCACATAATATCATGTTTCTATATATTAATATTTTTGTGGCTCATAAGGACTGAGCCATTCAAATTTATCAAAGTCAAGATATTCCGAGTTTTCTATAAACTCCTCCATTGCTTCTTTGACTGCAGGTTCAGGTGTCAGTGATCTACTTGCTATCCAAGCGTATTCTAGAAAAAAAAAACAAATTATTTAAATTGCGACTGGAAGAATCTTTACATGAATAATTGACCGCCTCGTTGGTCGAGTGGCTAGCGTACACGCCTAACTACGTCGACCAACCGCGAGGCTTGGGTTCGATTCCCGACGGGGGCGGGCATTTGTGTGATGAACATTGTAGATATCTGCATTTCCGTGTCTGGGTGATTATTAAATTTATTCTGTTATCTTATTTAAGTATTTCTATGTATTAGTATCGTTGACTAACACCCATAACATACACAAGCAAATAATTTGATTATTTTGGGTTTAAATTCAATTTGTGTAACTTGTCCTGAGATATTTATTTATTTATAATAGATAAGTTAAAAAATGCCGTCGAATATTTTTATTTATTTTTAAAGCGGAAGTCAAACCAGAATATATTTTTACTGTTGACAAATACGCTTTTATGGAGGCTTTAGCTTGTTCCTGAGCCTTTACCTTGAGTTAATATAGATTAGGTTCAGTAAGTTACGTGTCGAAAACTATGACACTTCTGGTGTAAAAATGTGTGTCTGTTTGTTACTGGTAGGGGCTTTGTTCAAAGTTTCCATACAAATAATGTACAGAGACGGTAGCGAGTATAGTAAACTTGACGAGCCGTAAACTCATGATAAGGGCTCTGATACTAGCATTTGCTGAACGAAGCTTAGAACAGTTTACGTAAACTTTCATCCTTCATTATATTTCTATTGGTATTTAACTTTAAAAAAATGATCTGTGTTTGATCTCGGGTCTTTAACTATAATATAATCAAATTTCATCACAATCGCAGCAATTTAACCGTTTTGGTGTAACGCGTAGACAGACAAACTTTCTTATTAATACGAATTTCATACAAAATTTCATTACCCACTATGATTCTTAGAGGGTTGATTTTTGAAAAAAAGCAATTTATGTTTAAACTCGGGTCCTTCTAAATTATTGCGTATTGAATTTGATCAAAACCGGTACAATAGTGTAACCGTGACAGACAGAGTTTTGCATATACACTTTTTTGGTAAACGCTTGTACTTTTCCATTATACACTTTATTTAACACTTTGAGTTACGCTATAGCCAACCAGTTTCACTTTTTCTAGAATCATCAGGGCTTTATAACTAAAGATTAAAAAGTCTATCGTTCGTTAAAAGTTTCGCACTTATAACATTAATTGTATGAATTTGTTTTATTTCGGTATCCATACGCAACTTTTATATTTGTTCTAACCGTTGTTCAATTTTGCTTTCTTTAAGGTTCGACCATTTGAGAAAACAGACCACTGTTTTCTCAAATGGTCGAAAAGCAAATTAAAGCATATCTCAGTTTCAAGTTGGCTATTATGTTACTAATAATAGGAATCAAGTCTACTAATTTCTTCCTTATTATTATAGTATAGCCTTCCTATTTTACTTATTAAATCTATACACATAAGAAAACTATACAAAAGTAAACGTTGTATATCAAATCTTAACAGTAAAATAGGTATATTTTATATAGCATTTCTTGAAGAGATTCCCGTGGGATAAGAGTAAACGACCAAATATAAATCGAGTGAGAACGGGCATCATTTTCTCTTACATTTTACATCATTACTTACTTTCTACCATCTTACTGTTGCGAGTGCGGTCATGGAGGATAACATCGCATTTTACACGTAAAAAGACTAGAAGCTTTTTATGTTTTATAAATTGGATATGTGCCCGGTTGGCGATAGTCTCGCCACCTACTACATTGTGAGACTTAGTGTCTTCAGCTAGTCGTAGGTGCCAAAGTTGTACCTCTGGCTTACACTTCGGGGATACGGGTGTGAAAATCCTTTTTTTTAAATAAATATTTAAAAGTATATTCCATACCTTTTGTAGCCTTCTCCTTTTTATTGTATTTACAATAATAAACTATAGCAAAGTTGTCCGTATCATACAGAATAAACTTTGTCCTAAGGCTTATGCTTCTCCTCGGTTCTGTAAAAAAAAATTAAAACTGCTACATTGTTGTTTTAGAAAAATAATTTCTGGTAATCTGATTAAAATAATGACTGATTTTAATTTACTATAAAAATTAATACTAATTATTGATTCAAAGGACGAAGTCGACTAATTGAATTGATTGAGTCGTGAAAAATTTAAATTGGAATTTTCCCAAATTTTCTAAGGGAATGTGTAACAACACAACCAGCATACTATATTCATTTTACTCAAATTAGTTTTGTTGTACAAGATCTTAATTGTTAAGTAGTTATGATCATAATAATTTTTTATTATCTTAATTGTTTCATGAGGTATTTTGTAGATAACAATTACGATTGTGTACTTTGATAAAAATTGCAGTCAAATGTTACTTAAGAGATGTAACAAGTTGCTAGAAAAGTAAAAAAACACTCCCAACTAATAAATTAAAAAAAAAAACGCTTTATGAATACTCGAGTCACAAACAAGAGTGTCGCCAGTCGATAGCCTAGATGGGGGCAAGTTGATACGCACATTGAGAAAAATACACATTGTCCGCCTTATTCCAAAAAAATACTCTAGTACCAGGTTTAAACCAAGACCAAAAAGTCTAGGTTT
>NJDD01000191.1:263821-295158 GCA_002245505.1 Calephelis nemesis
TTAGTTTCTTAAACTATTATTTATTTCGGCATAAGACAGCGAATATGCCATGCAACACTAGAGTACTTACAAGGTCAGTAGGGTTACTCTTGAATCTCGATTAATGCATTATTGGAAACTGGAATCGAATCCGTCACTTTATGTACTCTTGAACACAATACTACCGAAACATTAAAGTTTAATTAATAATAAACAATACATGATTTTATCCGATTCATTGAATTTTGTTGTAATCCGTTATTGCTGTGTTCCAGAGTACCTAAAATGACAAAATCGATTAAAATTTTGAATTTGCATTTGCATGAAATCGATATTCAAGAGTAACTCTACCGATCTCTGCGACCCTATTTATACTTACTTTGTTTTGCAAGTTCATAAACATAATATGAATATACTCTCCTTATCGTGGCAGCTGACCGTACAAATTAATAAGTTGCAAGACACAATCTTGTTCATGTTCATGAGTGCAATTATTATCACTTCCTACCAAAGATATACTCGTATATAAGGCTACAGTTGAATTCTATTATTATTATTATATGATTGGTAAATCATATTTAATACGAGGGCTTATCATGTATTGGTTCAGCTCGTTTTTGTTACTTGGTTATGTCAGTTTTACTTATAGCTTGCCATCGGATAATGTGTGTCCCGATGTAGAACCTGTGGACAATTTTAATGTGACCGCAGTAAGTTTTTTTTCTTTTTATGACATTGGAAGGCAAACAAGCAGACGGATTTCCTGATGGTAAGAAATTCCCGCCGCCTAGAGACACCAAAGATGGTAATGGTGCGTTGCCAACCAGATGTTAGGCCTCGAGCAAAAGTAAGTTTACCGGCTACCTTACCCTCCGAACCGGAACACGTCATAACGTTATGGCGGCAGGAATAGATAAGGCGGTGGTACCAATCCGGGTGAGTCGCTGCGAAACTCTACCAACTAGTCAGATATCACGGTGTTAGTGACGGCAAGCCTGTGCTCGCCTTTTACGAGCTGCCTGGCACAGGAAGGCAGATGGACCCCGGACCAACACGGGGACCACACACGAAAAAAAAAGGGGAAATGGCTCATATTTAAGAACATGTTAAAATTTTCAAAACATGGAATTTCTTATTAAATATATAACACATGTTAAATTATGCATCTTCGTAAATAGGGAATTTAATTTTATCTTGAAGCCGTTTTTGTTTACAGTTCAATTGAGGATAGTTTGTCAAATTAAAAAGTAAGAAAACATAGAAAAATATGGCTACGTAAAAAAAGTACCTACCTATTTATGTTACTGTAACTTTAATATTAGTAAGTGCCTAAATTTTATGTAAAGGTACTGCTATTCCGATTCGTATATGAATCATCCGAATTTGGAATTCTAGTGCTACCTTTGAGTAAAGTAGTGATATGGTTAAACTTTTTGGTAACATTACCTTCCCCAAATTGGTGGTTGTATTTTAAGACTAAACTGCAGGTGCTTTTACACAAATACCCTCGTAACTTACTATAGTAAAAAGTATCTTCATGCTCATGTCCCTGACAAACCTGTCTGACTTCCTTCACGTTCATTACCCTTTTCATACAATCACGCCGGTTTCGGAGACTCTTAACACCACCCTCGGATAATATACGATTGATCTGATGGTGGAATATCAAACTTGGTCTCCCCGGGTACCTACATCCATCCACATAATGTATCTGCTTTGTCAATCTTTTATCTGTTGTTATATATAATTATATGTAGTATCTACCTTAAATTGTTCTTTTATTGTAAACACTGCGGCTATGATGGCAGAAAGAGGTAGAACGGAGACACAAACTACGGCTACCTTTCTACCGCTTAGTTTGACTCAAGGCACTGGTGGAATAATTTTACAAATTTATTACTCTTTCAACAGCGAGCATTGGGGCTATCCCATCATTGACCAAAGTGTTTCTTTTTAATATCATTTATATTTTCAGTTCCTGGGAAGCTGGCATGTTATCGCTAGATATCCCAATAATTACGACGTTTCTGATTGTGGCACATATGATATAAGAAGAAAAGATGATAAACTAAAACTGTCATTTTTTACTACTACAAATCTTTCAAAGGATTCGCCTCAATTTGTTGAAACGACGTTTGAGCTTCCTCCTGGAGACAAGGGAATACTAAAACATGGAGTAACATTTGGAAGTATGTATGTTTATAAAGTCAACTTTTCCCGCTGGTACGGTATGTACGGGAAGAAGGGGGCAACAGTCCCCCTCCCCTCCTAGAAGCACGTTCACATAGAACTGGGCATCAGTGGTCAGAAGCGAGCACGTTACTAGTCCATTATCCTTACTAGTCCATTGAACTGCAATTCTGGCCCGTAAAATTACCTCAATACCGGGCTAAGGCGTTTTCTGGAGGCGACATATACCGATCCGCCCTCGTCGGTAATAAAAGTGTCTGATACGGCAAAAGATCATCGACAAGCCAGAATCCAGAAGTGGAAAGTGCCAAATAGGAAGGTGGATCGGAAGCGAAAATGAATGAATTGATTGATGTAATGGATATGAGATGCCTGGATTTTGTGATACTTTTGATCTCCCCGGAGGCGGGTTGACCATGTAGGTGGGTGTCATCTGATCGTCTCGCTTAGCCTCAGGTCGAAGTCTGCTTGGCTCGATATTGATCTGGGTCAGTATTAATCTTTTACGAGAGTTTATGTATGGAAAAATAGTTGAGTGGAGGATGCAAGGGATATCCCGTTAAATGTTGTGAGAGGCTTAAGTTGGTTTTAGGTCTAGAAAAGAAAAGCGATCAGATGTTTTAGCTCCACAATATTGTAGAGAAGCATGCGGCTGTAGACCAGAAGGTTTTCCGTGATTTTTTGAATCCTGAAAAAGCGTTTGGTAGGGTTGTAGGTAGGTAAGGAGCCTTGAGCTTTGTTTGTTTATGTCATATGTTTGAATTGATATTACCGTAGTAATAAGTCATACGATAATAACATAGAACATGACTGTGTTCACTCATAAGCTAAAAACCAAAACATTTCAAACTCCGATATCTTTTTTCCGGCTTTTTCGAATTAAGATAAACTAGTATGTAGACTCAGGTACTATTACCGGAATTTAGCAATTTTTTTTCACGGGATGCTTTAATATATTTCCAGACAAATTTCCCTTTTGTTAAACCTAGTTGTCACCCGTCGACAATAATTAATTTTTGTTATAAGTTATTTAATATGAATTGCTAAAAATTAACGAAAGTTCTTTTGTCAATTATCTTTTTGATAAAAACGCCATCTTCATTTATTAAGAACAACAACTTTGTTTCATAACATGATGAAAATAGTTTGTGCACTATCTGTGATGTTTTGTCGTTATCATCAATATATTTGTTTGTGTATGTCAAATGCATGTGTTCTGTTTCATTTTTTATTTTAATTAACTTTTCAAGCATCATTTTTAAAAATATGAGCGCTATGTACTTTTCCTACATATAAGCGTGCCAAATTTTTAAAAGGAGTCCAAAGTTTTTGCTTCACGTATTAACTATGATTCAAGCAATATGGTCTGGGACTTTCTTGGTCAGCATCTCTATATACTGAATCCTGGCTACGCCCTTTTACTTCAGATTTACATAAGTCAAATTTTGTAATTTATGAAGTGATATTTATTTATTACTATTACGATACGTTTCTTTATGTATGAGATTGGAATGGTTTGCAGCTGTATTTTCACGCCTGTATCCCCGAAGAGGTAGGTAGAGGCACAACCAGGGCACCGACGACTAGCCGAAGACACTAAGTCCCACAATGTGACAGGTGGCAAGCCTATCGCCAACCGGGCACATTGCTTGCAGCAGGATAACATAAGGGCAATGAAATTAAAAATGACCATTGCTACAAAATGACGGTTTAAATATTTTTGTGTCACCTCTGTGACTTTGTAATCATGAGTCGGCATTGACTTCATGCGGTCCCGGATTCAATACAAAATGTTTTTCAATTTTCAAATAAAATCAATGTTGTCTAATATTGGTGAAAACTTCGATTTGCGATAATATTACCTTTCATGTCGTAGACTAAGTAACTTTGGAAATTGAGGTACCCTAGTTATACCTAGGGTGATTAAGATAGGTACTTACTTTTAATATACAGATACCAAATGTAATTAAGCAGTAGAATTACACAAATGTATTTTTTATAAATAAACAATTTTAACAAAATACAAATGCTTAATAAATTACTTTTTTTTTACTTTGAACAGATCCAGAGATCAAGTTTCATCTTGATGAAAAAATTTTAGCATTTGATTACGACAAATACGTCATCAGTTACGGATGCCAATATGAAGAAGAGTCAAAAACGAATGAAGGTAATTGGATAGAATATCTTTTTTTAATAATTTCATAAATTATTTTTGTTGGAGTCAAGACTTTATGGGTATCGCAGTGATACATTTTGTACCCGATATTGAAAACAGAGGATGTGGATATGTGTTGTGGTCGATGCCTGTTAAAAGCGGAGGACTTGCCTACTTAAAAATTTGATTCAGCGCTTCTGTATTTATGAGGGTCACTACATAGTGTAAAACAAAATCGCTTTCAGCTGTCTAGCTCTATGTATGATTAAATCTTAAAATGCATGCTACAGATTTTGATGCATTTTTATTAGATAAAGTGATTCAAGAGAAAAGTTTATGTGAGTTTATCCACCTGTGCGAAGCTTGGACGGGCTGCTAGTACTTAACAAAACGTTTTTAACCCCTGACCGAAAAAGCGTGATGTCGTAAGTTTTATGTATGTGTGTGTATCTATGGCATCAACATTTTTGTATGGGTGGACCGATATCCATTCGTTTTTTTTTAATCTGACTACATTAGCTGAAAAAGGAGGCAATTATCGTGGTGATAAGAGACAATCTTCACATATTGACACCTTACTTGTTACACTGGTGCCTCTCTATCTTATGTGCGGGTGATAAGTAACGTATGTAAGGCTACCGGGCCTTTTACTGTTTATTCTTTTCCCGATGATGGTCCAGGTTTGCTTAGTAGAATTGACCATCTGCATCTGTGCCAGACAGCTTGTTAAAGGGAGCACACGTTAAAATATATGTCATCGCGAACAAGACCACTGGTGATAGAGTACTGCGCAGTAGCTTGCCCGAGTAGGAATCCACCACCTTACTTCTCTTCTAGATACGTTCCTTTCTACAGGGTAAGGTAGCCTGTAGACTTCTACATAATGGTGTTTATAGGTCAAAGTTGCCCCTTACCATAAGGAGAGTCATGTACTTGTTCGTTGACTATAACATAAAAAAAAAACGAAACGCAACTATGGTGGACATTGGTCCTTAGGCGTAAGAAATCGAGCAGAGTGAGTTAAAACTAGGCTGCGACAGACTGTGTAATATGTAAACCAAGTTAAGACCAGCTAATGAAGGTGCAATCCAAGCTTATTTAAAGCACTGGACTGCCACCACCTCACTTCAAGCAAAAAAAATGACGCAGACTTTTCTAAATATTAATGTCGTCAAAGTTTTAATGCCGTCAATTTTTACAGAATATGCCTGGGTATCGACTAGATTGAAGGACGTCGACGTGGACACTAAAGCAGCAATAGAAGGTTTTATAAAATCATCGAAGGTTCTAGACGGTGGCAAATTTTATTGGTTGGACCTAAAAAAACCTTGTCCTTAATTACTAATACAAAAACATTTTTACAATAAAAAATTTTAAATTTTTATGAATTTCATTTATTTTTTACCTAAAAATGCCTACCATCAAAGGAAAAAAGATCACTCACTCTGAATAATTGTTGCATCATTGAATGCATCTCTCAACCTTAAACAAAAGCACTCGTAAAATTGAAATAGTTAAAAAATGTGATTTGAAACTCAATAACGTGTATGGGTCTAGAAATCCCTGGAGACTTAGGTCGATAGTTTGCGATCACTCGCGAGAGTGTTTGTCTCGCTAAAGTTTTCGTATGAAAAGAGTACGGAATGTGGAGGAAGCGTGGAAGTCTGAAGGATGGGGACATTTGGCTGACTGGATACTCTATGTATACTCTGAAAGGGATTTGACGTAAATATATGTATGTAAGTAAAATTGTACAACGGAGGTCAAATTGGACTTGCTAGTCTCCAGATGAATGATACTGAAGCAGTGGTTTTGCTGGGAAGCGGTACTGGAGAACATGTATTAGTTACTTGAATATTGTTTATCCCAAGCACACACAAAATTTAAGCGTCTGATATTTCCTATCAGCATTAGCTTTGTTAGGGGGTGTTACCCTTTAGTAAAAACAAGCGGTAGATTTCTTGAGGAATCTTATGCATTTGGTTGTCACTCCACACTTTGTCAGTACCTATTACCCGCTTGGATGTTGACTAAGATGGAAATCGCATTGAGCAAAATAATTACATCTCTCGCCTCTGTGGTCTAGCGGTCCAGGTTTTGAACTTGACTGTATGTGGTCCCAGGTTCGATTCCCGGGTCAGGCAATAAGGAGGAAATTCGGTTTTCCCAACTTTCCTATAAAAATAATGTTGCTCGGGATTGAATATGTGCCGGTTTGCGATAGGCTTGCCAGTTGTGGTTGCCCTGGTTGTGCCTTTGTCTACATCTTCGAGGATATGGACGTGAAGATACGTTGTAACCAGGACTTGTATTAAATTGATCTCATAATAATGGGTTTAAACATATTACCTTATTAACTGCTATTTAAAGAAAAGGAGTGAATACGAATCGATGTTATGGCAGACAAAATAAAATCCCATTTCGTTATTTTCGGTCACATCTCAAAATTAGGTAAGTAGCTATTGTATTGTCTCTGCAAAAAACACGATAGGCACCTATAACCACAGGATTCTATTCATTTCCACTTTTTTTTAGCTTAGCTGCTCATCTGGAGTATTTATTTATTTTATGACATTGCATGGCTAGCAAGCAGACGGTTTGCCTGATGGTAAGAAATTCACGCTGTCTAGAGACACCAAAGATGGTAATGGTGCATTGCCAACCTGAGGCCAGTATGTTAAGCCTCCAGCATAAGTAAGTTTCCCGGCTACCTTGTCCTTCACACCGAAAAACGTCAACGACAAGCACTGACGCTATGGTGGCAACTATAGGCAAGGCGGTGGTACAAATCGGGACGAGTCACTACGAAACTCTACCACTAAGTCGGATACCATGGTGTTAGTTACGTAAAGCCTATGCTCGCCTTTTACGAGCTGCCTGTAAACATACAAACATATTTAGCACTATGACTAGATGGTAAAATTCTGGATTCAGTCTCCACGATAAAGGCCAGCGGTAGAAGCCATGCAATAGCTAAAAAAAAGTAATCATGATAATATGTCCATGATGTGTTCGAGGTTTATTAATTTTTTTTATGATATTGGAAGGCAACAAGCAGAACGATTTCCTGACGGTAGGAAATTTCCGCCGCCTAGAGACAACAAAGGTGGTAATGGTGCGCTGCCAACCTGAAGCCGGAATGTTAGGCCTTGAGCAAAAGTAAGTTTACCGGCTACCTTACCCTCCGAAACGGAAAACGTTATGACGTTATGGTGGCAGGAGTAGGTAAGGCAGTGCTACCAATCCGGGTGAGTCGCTGCGAAACTCTACCACCTAGTCAGGTGTCGCGATGTTAGTGACAGTAAGGCTTCACTCGCCTTTTACGAGCTGCCTGGCAGGAAGGCAAAAAGTCTATTCTTCAAAGGAGCCCAGACCAACACGGGGCAATTTAATATATATTATTACGTATAACTCAAAAATCACTAATCGTGACCAAATTTATACGGGACTGCCACAAAACCATGGCCTAATTTCTATGGAAAGAACTATAAAAATTTGAATTAAAGCCGAATAATTGTATAAAAAAAACAAAAACATATTTTCGTTAAAAAATTCGAAAATTACGCAACTTGACGATGATAAAAGTATCATCGTCAAGTTGCGTGATTTTGAAATCAGAAAAATGTGTATATTTATCAAGTATTTAGACTAAAGAGTCTAAATAATCAATATACACATTTTTCTGGTTTCCGAAATCTAACTTCAAATCAGTAAGATCACAATTTTTCAGATCAAACTCAAAAGTGACAACAATATTCTAAACATGTATTAACTTGTATTGAATAATGTAAACAACTGTAGTGTTGTTTCCTGATAAGATTAGGTAGGTAGGTACATATTATTGCTTATATTTACTTTTAACTTAACTTGATATTTCCACAAACGAAAAAAGCCAAATCATAGTGACAACAAAAATATATCTAACATTTATTTGCGAGTTGGTAGCTTACGCAAGATGTTTTACTTGCATGTTAAGTGTTGATAAGATACCATTGGCCCGTTCTGTGAAAAAGTTGTGATGTCAGAGTCAAGCTTCTCACTCTAAGCGCTATAATACAAGCTCTAACTTCGAAACCTTCTTTGGCCAGTAATAAATTTTAATAGTACAAGTAAATGTCTAAGACTAGGTAAGCAGAGGCACAACCAGGGCACTCGCAACTAGCTGAAGACATTAAGTCCCACAACGTGATAGGTGGTAAGCCTATCGTCAACCGGATGCATTTCCAATCCCGGGAAACCTTATTTTTATGAGAACATTGAAGTTTGCAGTTAAATTATGTTTAATTCATCGTCTTTTGTGTCACCTACGTTATTGTTTAAATACACGTCCTTTTACTATTATACCTAAAATAACCTTGTTTTTTATTAGAAGTATCTTCACGCCCATATACCCGAAGAGGTAGGCAGAGGCACAACCAGGGCACCCACGACTAGCCGAAGACACTAAGCCCCACAATGTGATAGGTGGCAAGCCTATCGCCAACCGGACACATATCCAATATCCAATTAGAAAATTGGAAAACCCAAATTTTCTTTTTGCTGCCCAACCCGGGATTCGAACCCAGGACCTCATGCAGTCAAGTCCAACGCCTGAACTGAAATTATTATTTCCCTGAATAACTCGGTCCCTCCTTATGTTTAGCAGAAAGCTTGTCGTCAACTAGGTACTTATTTATCCACAAAGCAATATTTTTAAAAAAAAATTAAAATCCAATCAACGCTAAAAACTGGCTTTGCAATATCTTGTATGGTATAAATGATAAGTTCTTACAAAATAAATTCTATAACTTAGGCGCATGAAAATTATACAAAACCGACTTTGACCTCGGAAGAACGCTTTTTGTAAATAATGTTAAAACTCTGTTTAGAAGTTACGGAGAAATTGACTAACATCTACGAGTAATTTGTGAGTCGAACATAGAAGAAGCTCCTCTTTTTCTCGACGTCGGTTAATAAACAAATCACTATAGATAAGTATTAAGCAACGAAAGATCCATAATCTATAATAAACATTGGTCAATTATTTCTATTATGTTAACCAAGAGATAAGTAGTTGGTTAACGTCAAATTTTGATAAACCGTCTTATTTTTAATTTTGTAAGCTACTTGGTTTTACCTTCGGCTGTATCCGCTTAAAGTTACTTAGTTCTGACGCGGGAATGAGTTTGATAATGTTAGACTCTATTAAATTAAAATAAACTTAAATTTTGACATTATTCTGAAACGTCAAATTAAAAAGAAAAGAAAGAAAAAGAAATAAAATTAATTCTTTCTTTTTTTTTTAAATAAACTTAAATTTTGACATTATTCTGAAACGTCAAATTAATTTGTTGTTAATTTTATTTTAGAGGTTTGGTTTCTTCAAAGGATTGATTGATTACTTAAACAATTAAAATATACTATGACCTGTTCATAGTTTGACGTATAATTCTTGGTAAATATATAAAACCTTACTAGTACTCCTTCATTGTTATGCGTCATATCTCTCAATTAGGAAATTTGGTCCCGGGGTACCCAGAGTCGAAGTTTCAAAATTCAACAACAAAAATTTTGTAATTGAATTTTACATAAAATGGGATTTTAAACTACGAGTATTTAAACTTTTTCAAACCGAAAAATAGAATTTTAGATGAGATATTGGATATGTCATTAATATATTTTTCTAATTTCCTCAATATAAAAAAATATGTAACAGTTTAGTTTGGCGTAAACTATAAATTATTTTTTGATAATAGAAGGCAAACAAGCAGACCGATTTCCTGATGGTAAGAAATTTACCTAGAGACACCAAAGGTGGTAATGGTGCGTTGAAAACCTTAGGCCAGGATGTTAGGCCTTAAGGAAAAGTAAAGTTTGCCGGCTACTTTACCCACCAAACCGGAACACGTCTGAATCCATAATTGCAAGACTATCCCGAGATCGCTGGATCATCTGTATACAATCCCCGAAATCCCGGAATTAGAAATAAAGAAAGAAAATTATTTGTTTGCGGAGTTACATAAGAAAAAACTTCCAGCTTTGAATTTCCTACTCCTATCGTTTAATTTGTAAACTGATTGACAAAAAAGTGTTACGTACGTTAAACGACGTTTTAAATTTCTTTAAATATTTAAGTTGAAAGAACCCGCCCATACTGAACCTAGAAAAACATCCAGGTTTTTTTCCTAATCGATAACACGGTGAACCCATTACGTGGATGACCTCAGTAGTTACTAACTCACAATGATACTCCAGAATTTGAGTGTATAAAAGTCACTACCGCTTGACTCTTTCATACAGTTACTCGAAAAAATCGCCATGTATAAACTTGCATACTTCGTGGTTCTCCTCTCCGTGATATGCCTTTCACAAGGCGTGGCAATCAGTAATGGTTGTCCGGAAGTAGAAACTGTTACCAATTTTAAATTTGATCAGGTTAGTTTTAAAAATAATTACATTCTCTCAAACTTCTATAGTTTTTTCTAGATTTCTGGTCAACTGGGGCTTAACATCTTTGGTCAGGATTCAGGATCCTTACTTAATGTTTGTTGAAGTCTTATCGCGGGGTTGAATCAGATAGACCCAGTCTTAGAATTATGTTGTTTAATATGTATTTTTTTTAATCTAATGTTTTAAAGGGGTTTTGCTCAAAGTCATGTCAACTCCATCGTACCTGATCACACTTTTATCATATTATTACTAATAAAAGAATATAAAAAAAAACAAAAATTAAATACCTACTTAATAATAATAATACTATACTTAAATGACATTGGTTAGGTAGCTGACAAAAGTTTTGCTAATTCCGTGTTTCGACTTGACAAAATTTCCTGTACTAAACCTACACTTTTTTGGTTTAACTTAAATTCTTGCACCATTTATATTCTTTTATTTTTGCTTTTGCCACATTCCATCAGCATGTTGCACATCTTCAACCTTATCACAATGTTCACATTTACAAGAATCTTTTCTTTTCATTAAGTACGCAAAATTTGCCGATGGATAATGTCCAGAAAGATGTAAAAGTTCAGGTACCTTAAAAATTAAATTAATTTTTAACCGAGTTAAAAAAAAACAGGAGTTTCTTCATTCGGTATAGACACCGATTTCTCCTAAATTGCATAACCGATTTACGTAACAATTTTTTTGTTTGATGCGGAATAGCTTCCAATTGAAGTAATTGGAAGCTATTCCGATAAAAAATGATTCAGGTAGGCCCATTACTTTTTATTACATGAGCACTTTTATCTACTTTTACCTATCCCGATGTTTATTTTTGTTAAATAAAATCATATCAGCAATAAACTAAAAAGTATTTAATAAAAATTCTATTAAAAACAACGTTAATAAAAACCGACTTCAAAACTAAAAAGTAAAAAATTATAAAAATGTAATATTAAATACTTATATACTACCTACTTATTATTAATTATATGTGCCACTTACTGTTCGGTTTGATTTATTATTTTATATTAATATAATTAAATCTTTATTATTTTGTAGTTTTTAAGTCAGTTTTTATCAACGTATTTATTTTCAATTTTGGGCTACATTTTAAACCTATTCCTATCCTACACATTAATGATTGAAAAACACTTGTCGGATCGGTACAAAATTTATATGGGACAATCTCCAAATCATAAGTTTTTCGGAACCTTTAAAAAAAACAACGAATTGCAACATGGTAATGATATTGAGTCGGTTTTTTAACCGACTTCCAAAAGAAGGAATAGGTTCTCAATTCGGCCGATATATTTTTTTATGTATGTACCCCGATTTCTCTACCTATTATTTATATTATATTGTGCTATTTACTACTAGGTTTGAAGTCGGTATCAAGCCAATTTAATATTGACATATAATACAATTTTATTAGTTTAAGGCTTGGCGGCGATTTCAGACCTATTAGTAAATAGCACATATAAATAATAGATAAATAATTTAATTTTGAAGTCGGTTTTTTAACGTAGCTTTTTTATTGCAATTTTAACGTGTTTAAATCATAGTGTACATAACATATTTCTTGTTTCGATTTATTAAATTTGTCTGGGTATTTAGGTATTATATTAAAAACATTGCAAATATAATTATTTTAATACATAATAAAACGTAATACAATAAATTTGTTACGCGAATATACCCGGCCATCCAAATTTAATGTTTTTTTTTAGTAAAATAGGTCATGATTCCGAGGTAGTCCCGTAATGTTTTATTATGATCCAACTAGCGGTTTTCCATTTGTACCAAAAGGTGCATATTTTTTTACTTCTTCACGATAAATTTGCTTTTTATTGCTACATCTCAAAAAAAAGAATTACGAAAAAAAAAACAAATAAATCGCGACGTGATACCCAATGAAATAGCTGGAGTCTATCAACAATCCTAACTCTGCTTATTCACTTAACAGTTCGGTAAAGGAGAATGGCATGAAGTTGCAAGATATCCAAATAACTTCGAATTGACCAACTGTTGGAGTTTTGAATATGTACACCAAGGAGACAAGGTACAGGCGAAGGTCCTCGGAGCTGCAGATCTCCCAGAAGATTCTCCGAAGTATTTGGAATCATCGATTACGCTTGCACCTGACGCTGGAGACAAGGGTGAACTCCGCCATGATATAAATTACGGATGTACGTAATATCATATTATATTATCTCGTTTTAGTGTGATATGTGATAGTAATAAACAGGCATCTCTATGACAAGATATAGACATCACATATAGATACCATAGATGTGGCTGGAGACTCACTATCTTAGAGTCGAGATATTAGGCTACGTATGAAAATCTATCGATCGCCCTTTACTCTGGCAATAGACATGACGATGACGAGCACTGTAATTAAAGCATTAAAATTAGGTAAGGCAATGGTACCAATCAGGAACCATCTAATTTCACAATATTTTTAACTTAACCTGTATGTATGTCAGTTTGTTATAATGAAACAAAACTGGAAACTGTATTCTGAAACAACTTTAACCGATAGAGCTAGCTAGCATTAGGAACCAACTGTAAGTTTCGACGACAATGCAAATATACGCACCTATCCGGTATAACCTTTACAAAATGACTACTACTTTTAAGCAGATTCCGAATCGCCAATCAATTTTAATTTACGGGTTATCTCTTGATAACAGCAGTATAACAAGAGTTCGATCTAGGAGTCTAATCTTTTATAGGAAGTATCTTCACGCTCATATCCTTGAGAGAAGCAGGCAAATGTATATTTGCTACTAGCCGAAGACACCAAGTCCCACAAAAGGTGGCAATACTATCACCAATAGGGCACATATCAAATCACCTAAACCACGTCTAAACCGAACTCATATTAAGCAGCTGTTACGAAAATATAAATCTTATTCTACTAACAAATGCGAACGTTTGTACGTTTGTTTGTTCACTTAAAACCAACTAAGCCGATTTTTATAAAATTTGGCACATTCATAGAGAGTGACTTGGATTAACACATAAGATAGCTTTTGTCCCGAAAACTGTTCCTGTAGGGTCAGTAACCATGCGCGCAATGCCGCGGGCAAAAGCTAGTAACAAATAAAAATTAATTGACTTTTCGGGAACTCACGTTTAGCAGGATAATAATAATATCCCTGGACATGTTACACAAATTGAATCTAACCCCAAAGTAAGCAAATTATATGCTTGTGTTATGGGTGTTGGTCAACGATACTGATACATAGAATTACTTAAATAGATACTAGAATTAATTTAATAAACACCCGGAAATGCAGACATCTAAATGTTCATCACACAAATGCCTGACCACGTTGGGAATCGAGCCCGAGCCTCGCAGTTGATCGGTGTAGTTAGGCGTGTACGCTCACCACTGGACCAACGAGGCGGTCGATATGAAAGATGATTTGATAAATAGGGATTCAAATTCAATAAATACTTGCATTCTAATTTTTTTATTTATTTTAAACAGATCCTCGTAAATCAATTAAGGCGCGTGAATACATCCTAGCCCTCGACTACGACAAATACTACATCGGCTACGATTGTTCCTTTGATGAGAAGACAAACACACATCAAGGTAAGTTTGGTAGACTTTCGACACTAGGTGGTAGAGTTTCGCAGCGACTCGCCCGGATTGGTACCACCGCCTTACTTATAACGTCATGACGTGTTCCGGTTCGGAGGGTAAGGTAGCCGGTAAACTTACTTTTGCTCGAGGCCTAACATCCTGACCTCAGGTTGGCAACGCACCATTACCACCTTTGGTGTCTCTAGGCGGCGTGAATTTCTTACCATCAGGAAATCCGTCTGCTTGTTTGCCTTCCTATAACATAAAAAAAAAAGTTTAAACGCTTTTTGCTGGCAAATAACTACGCGGTTCTCATAAGGGGCCATATACGCTAAAATGCGTCAGCAGTACAATACTTTTTTTTCATACAAAGCAATCATGGATCTTAGTGACAAAAATACATAAGATTAACATGAATATGCTTTACAAGACTAGTGTTTCCAAAATACAATTCATTTCACTTTGCTCGATAGATAAAAATCAAAAAGTCAACCCTTTTTTTAAAGGAAAACCCAACTGTCTATTTCAATTATGAAAATATCGACACCAGATTTAACATAAACATAGATAAGTACTATACCTAAAAGATAAGTGTTTCGGTTTTTATACTTTTTTTCAAATTACTTTTATAGTGTCAAAAATAGTGATTTGTCGCTTAAGACGTTTACTTTAGAGCGCACTATTTCATAGTAATCATGGAACGCGGGAGAGCGGTGATTGGCTCTTCTGACTAAGTATGGGGCTTTTATGGTAAGCTACAATCATAAGAGACCATAGCGACGCCTAGAGACAATATAGATGTTTATGTGGCTATCTCTTGGCCTAAATCTACGGCCACGTTTAAATGTATAACTTCTCTACCTATTTGGGACAACTTAATGACTAGCACTGAGTCTATTAGGTGGTGATCGTGACTTGTGGTGCTCTTCGGGGGAAGCCTATGTCTAGCTGTGGACGTCCTCCAGCTGATGATAATGATATGATGATGACGATGATGATGATGAATTTATTAGCATAAGCAAGAGAGAGCTAGCCATTGACCAACCTAACTCTTAGATTCTACACAGAAAACTTTTTTGCCATGTTTAATATCGCCTGTGGTCTAGCGTTTCAATTGTTGGACTTCACTGCGTGAGGTCCCGGGTTCGGAACCCCGGTCGGTTAACAAAATGAAAATTGGGTTTTTCCAATTTTCTAACAAAAAAAATGTTGCTCGGGGTAGGATATGTGCCCGGTTGGCGATAGGCTTGCCACCTATCACATTGTGGGACTTAGTATCTTCGGCTAGTTGTTGGTGCCCTGGTTGTGCCTCTGCCTTACCTTTCGGGAAAATGGGCGTGAAGATACATAATTATTTGTTTTTGTAGTAAGTATAAAAAAGTATCATCACGTCCGAGTCCCTGAGGAGGTAGAAGCACAACAGACACTAAATTCCACAAAGTGGTAGATGGTAAGCAGGAACGGTTATATATACGATCGCGGTCAAAGCTGTTTTCATTAAAAAAAATTAATTATTGTCCACGCTCGGAGATGTCAAGTCAAGTCCATCATATGACCTTTAGACACCAGAAACGACAAAAAGTTTATTTAAAATATATTAAAATTAAATCTTAACATAAAATTTGTTTGTTTGGTCTGGGTGTTTATTAAATTTATTCTGGTATCACCCATAACCAAGCATATAATGTGCTTACATTGGGGTTAGATTCAATTCGTGTAACTTGTCCTGGCATATTTATTTATACTTATATTTATTGAGCAAAAGAAGTCACATCACTAGAATATAATATCCAAACACTAGGTGTTTTAAAACAATGATTTCTGCATAATGTGTATAGGATACGGTACTAAAAAACTAAGGGGTTTTCTGTTTGCCTGTTTACTTTTCGCGTAACCACAGAACAGATTTTGCCAAAGTTTGTGTAGTTATAAATTAGAAGCCCGATTTAACATTTTAGAAAACATTAACTGAAATAAATCGTTAGCATCACTAATCACGATAAGTCACTACAATCCACGTACGGCAAGAGCTGGTAACTAATAAAACAAATTAAGGTTATTAATAGTATAATCAATTTAAAAAAAGTTTTCCTGAATGTTTTTAAAGTTTTCAAAAGTTTTTGACGTGACAACGTCTTATAATTCGATGGAGCCGGCTGCACACATAAAAAATCTGTAGTCTGCGAGGTACCTCGATCTGAGCCGTGCCATTTAAGGCTTGAAGTGTAAAAGAGAGCGCGGAACAAGC
Source organism: Calephelis nemesis (assembly GCA_002245505.1). Taxonomy (NCBI): domain Eukaryota; kingdom Metazoa; phylum Arthropoda; class Insecta; order Lepidoptera; family Riodinidae; genus Calephelis; species Calephelis nemesis. The sequence continues at coordinate 280,415 of NJDD01000191.1, forward strand.
GACAAAGAGGCTCAATCGGCCTCCGTTCTTATGACGCTGTTATGTTCACCTATCGTCAGTAAACCAACTTTACAGACAACCGCTTTTTTGTGGTGTCAGGATATCTGCAATGTAAACAGTTCTGACAATTAAACTGGACCGTAAACTTTAAGTAAGCAAAAACAAATTTTTAAACAAAATGATAATAATGCACAAAGAGGTCGATCGTAAATTGAGTGAGTTTTTACAAATATCAATCTTACACAGAACCTTTCTTCCAGAATATGCCTGGGTGGTGTCAAGAACGAAGGAAATCGACAGTGACGTCAGAGCTGCCATTGACAATCATATCAAATCCTCCAAGATTTTAGATGCCAGCAAATTTATATGGTTGAAAAATGAACATTGCCAGTAAGAAGAATCAAACGTTTGTTGAATGTTATGCTACAGTAGCTAAAAAAGGTTATTGTGGTAATGTTGAAAAATAAGTGTTATGTTGTTAATAAAATAGCAAATTTAAAAAATAAATACATTTGGTTGTTATTGTTGCAAATATCAACATCATCACAAGAAGTGTTGAACTGCCTACATTATGCAGATTATTGTGTTATTTTGAACTTTACACCTTCATAGCTGCACAAACACTGGTCACAGTAATGGCAGACTAACGATGTTAACATTTCAATTCGAATAAAACAAAAATAATTGTCTTCGAATGTATGTCTCTGTCAACGCTGTAGTGCTTTTAACAGAGAACCCTTAACGAAAGAAGAGAAGGTGTCTGAGTTTGAGGTGTTATGTTTGTTCCTTTGTGTGTCAGCGTGTGTGTGACTGTCTGTGGCATAGTAACTTTTAAATGGATTGAACAATTTTAATGCGTATTGGTTTTATTTGAAAACTTAAGACGATGGTCCTGAGTTCAGAGATTAAAATAAGTGAGATATAATCATGATACATTTAAAAGAATATAAATATATATCTATAATTATAAAAATCAATTGCTGTTCGTTAGTCTCGCTAAAACTCGAGAATGCCTGAACTTTCGCTAATTTTGATTTTTAATTATTTGTTCAAATCCAGGGAAAGTTTAAAAAGATAAGAAAAAGGAAAAAACTTGCGAGAAAACTAAGAAAAACAACATTTTACTTTTTCCCATACAAACTAAACGGGTGGGACGAAATTCGCCGGGACAGCTAGTTATAAATAAAAATATCAAATTTTTAATGTCAGGTCTTTAAAACGCTTCAGCAGTTTCGGCGTTTAAAAGTGGCAGACAGACAGATTTCTGCATTTGTAATACTGGTTTGGATATATTTTAATTTTCAATGGAAGTACTATTAAAACTTATGAGCCTTTCTAGCGAAATCAGATAAATGTGAAAGCAGATTTTTAAGAAATCTTGTTTTTGTTTAAATCTCATGGAAAGTTCGCCATAAAAAACAACCTAAATTGGTGCTAAGTTATCCGCTTATCAATGGTAAGGTTAGGTAAGGTTGGTTGACACTTGAGAGAGTAAGGATTTTTAGGTGCTCACCATTGAAAATTGGACATTTATTTAGCACCACCGACTATACCTGACGCAGTAATCCAGTAGCTTATTCAACAAAGGGTAAATTAAATATAGTAGCTCTTTGTTAATTGTTCGTTTATTAATAATTCTCCAATACTCTCGAACCTATTACCTAAGATATTCTAGGGTCGACACGCTTACCAACTACAGACCTTTTTTGTAATGATCAAAGTGTTGCCAGACTTTCGCTTTTTACGACTTCACCGGGCTTAACTTTAAAGACATTCAACAGTCACGTATATATTTGAAAAAATAATGGAGAGTGTACTGAATGGAAAGACCTGCCAAGAAGATAATAGTCTCTTCAGTAATCGCCAATACAATTTTCATTATTGTCGATCCACTAAGGATCTACAAATTTATGCTACCTACCAACATGACAGGTGAGGCCCATGAGATGTCAGTAGAAGAGCTAACTGTTTCTCTAGATGTCGTAAAGGCCTTTGGCAAAGCATAATATCGTTTTTTTATGATAATGGTAGGCAAACAAGCAGACGGATTTCCTGATGGTAAGAAATTCACGTCGCCCAGAAACACCAAAGATGATAATGGTGCGTTGCCAACCTGAAGCCGGGATGTTTTTAATCACATATTTGGGTTTGGTATCGATGCCACTTATTTTTTTTTATATTTTGAATGCACAGAATTGACCCTTCTACAGATTTATTATCTGCATAGATTGTGACTGAATTAGGAAGATATCATTGCATGCATTATTAAAACTGTTTCTAGTAAGAAACATCAACAACTAAGTAACTTGCTAAGTAGAAAGACGCTGTCCCGTCCCAAGTTTGAACATTGTGTTTTTTTTTCACATAAACCTTTTCATTACAATTTCTCACAAGATAGAAAATATAGCAAAATTGCTCCATCCATTCACAATTATATTTTTATTGACAGGGATAATTTTTACTTATAAGAACATACTAGACATTGATAAGACATTGTATTAAGTTGTACGTTTGTACGTTTCTCCCCGTGTTTGTCCGGGCTCCTTTGCAAAATAGACCATCTGCCTTCCTGGCAGGCAACTCGTAAACGGCGAGCATAGGCTCACCGTCATTAGCACCATGACATTTGACAAGGTAATAGAGTTTCGCAACGACTAGCCCGGATTGGTACCACTGCCTTACCTATTCCTGACGCCATAACGTCATGTTGTGTTCCGCTTCGGATGGTAAGTTATCTGGTAAACTTACTTTAGCTCGAGGTTTTGGTGTCTATAGGCGGTGTGAATTTTTTACCATCAGGAAATCCGTCTGCTTCTTTGCCTTCTAGTATCATAAACAAAAGTTCCTATTTTAATTTTGTTAGGTTATATAGTTTATTTATGAAGTGTTTTCTTATTTCAAGTATCCTATTATATCATTATTAATAGGAACGTATAAATTCTTCGTTCTTAAGAGTTCAGCCATTCGAATTTGTCAAAGTCGAGAAATCCAGAACTCCTTACGAAATCTTCTATTTTTGCTTTGATTTCGGTTTCAGGATTGCCTGATCGACTTCCGACCCAAGCATACTCTGTAAAATATAATTTGAAATTGAATTTTTTGGTATGCATTTTTTTCATATTTTTTGTTACAAGTAGGGAAATAACAAGTCTCACCATTTACAATATTCTCCTTTTCGTTAAATTGACATGAATAAATAATACCATAGTGCTCTGGATCATAAAAAACAATCTTAGCCTTAAAGCTTTTGTGTGTTCTTGGATCTGTAAAAATAAATCACTTATATTAATAAAACTACAGAAACCGATTTCAATCTTATTAGTAAAAAAACACCTAATTTTTAAAGACAGGATGCCTTTTTAATGCAGATAAATAACAAAATAAAACTATTTTAGAATTTTCGTCTATAGAAATCCTTCTAGTTTTTGCAGAATGCTTTGTTTACTCAAACACAAGAAACAATATCATAAAAAAAACAAACAAGAAATCCTCATTTTGAAAACTGATGTGTATATTACATACATTACATAATATATACATACATATATACATATTACGTACATTTTTAGGTGTGCGTAATTTTTAAAAAAAATTGCATACACCCAGTATGAGTTGCTTAACTAGTCAAATCACGGCATACATTGCGTACTCTAGACCAAAATCAGAGTTTAGAGTTATTTATATATTAATACCGAATACGTGATGCCAAAACTTTGGTCCCCTGTTTATGAAAATTGCGCGGATGCAGGAGCATAAAATTTGGCACACTTCTAGTGTAGAGGTCTTCCAATAAAACAAATCTTACTTATATCTTCAAATATATTTACTGATTCAAAATTGTACGACGACTGTGGCCATACTGCCACAACGAAACTATTTATAAAGTTTTTTAGTCGACATCAATAATTCTTTTACGGCCAATATTAATAATCCATCCTAATCCAAAACTTGCTGTCCAAGATTGATATTTTAATCCATTTTTATGTTATCGCTTGCCAATAACATATCTGTGGACTGGTTAAATATGGCAATTAGGTACGGGATAGGCCGGTGGATACACAGCTATCTAGATTGCTTGAAATCCATTAGATTGAGATACATTATTAACATTGGCCGTTAGCGGTCAACATGACATTCAAGCGGATATTCAGATAATTAAATTAACAATATCAGTACCGGCAATTACTTTATGACAAAAACAAATGGTTTAAATAATAGCTAAAATAAATACTTGATTAATAAATACAATCCGATGTACAACTGAGACAACATGATATAATTTAATATAATAAGTAATACACTCGATACATTCATGATTGCCAACATGATATAATTTAGTATAATAAAACAGATAATACGCTGGATATACTCATGATTGCCAACACTAGTTTATGTGTAGGAGAAGAACTCTGAACTCTGATTTTGGTCCAGGGTACGCAAAGTACGTTACGCTAGATAGCACCTAGTACGCAAAAACTTGCCTTAAATTACACACGCCAAAAGTAATTACTCTCTAGATGGTCAAAGACAACGATAGGATTTAGACACCATAGATGTTATAGCTGCGTCGCCGTTACATGGCTGGGGTATTAGGCCTTTATAAGCCTACTCTACGCTCCGGACTTGAACGTGGCTTTCACTATGGCTTCAGGAATGAGTAAAGTGGAAGATCTCACCCGAGCAAGTAACTGCATGGCACTCTATTACCAGTGGTCTTATTTGTATTTGCCTATTTTACAAATACTCCTACGAGCTGCTAGGCAAAGAGTCCAGTCTATCTTACTCAGCAGACCTATATCAATATGGACTAAATTTGTTTGAAACTTTTCATTGCGCACAGTATATTATTTTAAAAGACTATTCTTAGAAATATGTCTATCAACCGATTGACTTGGAGAAAAAAAGATTTTGGAAACCTCAATGTAATTTTAAGGACCTTTCTATTAAATATAGGTCTGATAAAAAAAATGCGACTGTGACCTCATAAGTGATACCCCGTGTAGGCCATTTGGCTGCTTAACCTGAAAAAAATACTAATGGTAATGGTATATACTTACATCCATAAATAACATTTACTATCACATCTCCTGTCTCATTAAAAGTATCATCAAGTGTAATTTCACTTTCTACATGTTCAGGGGAACTTTCTGGATTATTAGCTATAAGTTTGTACGAATTATCCCATACATACGTCTTATATATTTCTGTGCTTTTGTGTCTTTCAAATTCATTTGCGTATTTTCCGTATATGTACCATAGTCCTCGACTCAGCTGAAATTATTAAACACACATTATTAACACCCGTTTCATATACTTAACGTAATGGTATATTTATGTCGGTGATCTAGCGGACCGAGTGTTGAACTTGACTTCATGAGGTCCCGAGTTCGAATACCGGGTCTTACGACAAAAAAATGTGGTATTTAAAATTTTCTAATAAAAAAATAAAAATTGGATATGTGCCCGGTTGGTAATAAGCTTACCACCTATCGCATTGTAAGACCTAGTATCTTCAGCTAGTCGCGGGTGCCCTGGTTGTGACTCTGCCTTACTCCTTCAGGGATTATAGGCGTGAAGAAATTTTTTTTTACTTATTTTAAAGATTGATAGTTTACCTAATTGAAATGAGGCTAAATGTAAATATAGTTAATTTGTAACTAACTATAGTTACATTCAGCTTATGTGTGTGTTTATATACATAATTGAAATTTAAACGTTGTCATAGTGAAGTGGTCACACCCGCATAAACCTTTACAAGGTTTGTGGTTGTGGAGACAAATACATATTGTATTTTTTTAATATGTCAATAAAATAAAAAATAAAATAAACCTCTACAACCCACCTAAAAGATTCCTCGCCTGATGGAAAACCTAGGTATAATCTAAGCAAGAAGTGGAGTCTTATCAAGTTAGAAAAATCCTATTTATTATTATTTTTTTTAAAACTTCCATTCTGACAAACTGATAAAATCTGGGTTTAACACTTGATATTGCATAAAACACTCTATACCCATATCATACTAGAGAAACTTAATTTTTTTTTAAATAAATTTTAAATAATTACTTACACATTTTCAGTAATTATCTAACTTTTTAAATGGTAAAAATTTTCGTAGAGCAAAACGATAATTAGTTTCAAAATAAAAATAACTACGTCAATAAAAACCGACTTCAAAACTGAAAAGTAAAAAAAAATTAAGATTTTTATAAAAAATAAATAAACTACCTATTATTTATATGTGCCATTTACTACTAGGTTTGAAGTCCGTGCCAAGCCAAGTTAAGACTTACTTATAATATAATTATTAGTTTAAGGCTCGGCATGGACTCCAAACGTATTAGTAAATAAATGGCACATAAGTACATGTAATAGGTAGTATGTACTTAATATTCAAATTTAAATTTATTAAATTTAATCTTTTACTTTTTAGTTTTGAAGTCGGTTTTTATTAACGTAACTATTTTATTTTATACTTTTCAGTTTATTGCTGATATGATTTAATTTAATAAAAATAAACATCGGAATAGGTGAAAAAAGATAAAAAAATGCTCATTAAATAAAAACTAATGGGCCTACCTAAATCTAATTTTTATGGGACTAATTCGAGGGTCTTCCGCATCAAACAAAAAATTAATTACGTAAATCGATTCAGAAATCTCAGAGAACATACATAAAAAATACGGGCTAAAGTCGGTAAAAAACAAAACTATATACAGCTCGCCTTATAAACTATCTCGTATGCATATACTCCTGAATATAGCTTTCTCTAAGTGTAAGAGTTTATAATATCAGATCAGTAATTCTGAAGATTAATTATTGTTTACAAACAAACAAATAAAAAAGCAAAGAAACTTTACCTCTTTATAATATAAGTATAATTATAAAAGTTTAGAAATGCTTAAACGTTTGCATGTTTATTAACGCTTGAATTGAAGTTGTGAAATTCAACACGCAAATAGCATAAAAAAATACTTAACAAGTGACTAACTATTTTAAAAAATGAAACAGAAAAAAATACACACGTTTTGTGTAGTAAACATTCAACTTATCCACTTTACACTTTATTTATTACTTTTTGTTACTCTTAACACTTTCACTTTTTACAGCATCATCAGGTGTTTGAAGCTAAAGATAAAAACGACTTTTTTATCTTGTTTGTTGTGTGTGTATACAATAGAATTCCACCAAGTGCCGATGATAGCAAGTATAGATTCTAGAAAAAAAATAAACTGAAATATTGTACTTACTGAATCAAGGTTAAAATTATTAACTGTTTTCACTTCAGGACATGTAGTTTGATTCACAGTTAAAGCATTTGAAAATCCAAATATAACAACAATTAAAATAACTTCTTTTTGCATTTTGTGATGCAGACGTGTAAGCTTACGAAGTTAAATTTTTAAATGCCAGTAAATTTCCAAATAAACGAAATATAAAGTTCTAAGTTTTTAGTGACAAATTTCAATAAAAGTCAAAATGTCGCCTCCCATTAAGAACTTGTTTATATCAAGTTTCTTATCTCATTCGTCAAGTCTCTTTTTTGTTACCAAAAAAGCTGCAACCTATTTTTTGTAAGCTTTAAATTTAGTAAGATTCGAACTTCATTTTGCACCGATTGCGCATATTTAGAGATGTTGTCAACCACTTGAAAATTTGGCTGTGATCTTCGGATGCGATGCAAGTGAACTTAACAATTAAATCCATTATCGTTTTTGTGCTACCTCATAAGTGTTACAAATTAACATAACTATCGACACATTCGATAAAAAAGAAATTAAAAATTTAATCAATTGAAATCTCAGTAGCTCAACTATTGAAAAGTCGTTTTCGATCGACAGAGTTTTGCAAGTTTAATTCGTAAAGTCATTTTTTTCAAAAACATTAACTTAACATAACACTTATTGGCGTTAGGAATTAGTAAAGTAATTTTTTGGTTGTTCAAATTGCTTCAAATCATTCTAATACTTGTGAGCAGTAAGCTTTTTGAGATATACTCGCTTCCAACAAGGTGCAAGGCAGAAAGGTAAGTCATTTTTCTATTCAGGTAATCCAAACTGACACAGATGTTGTTAACGATGTGTAGGTAGTTCTTAGAGTCATAAAATTTTCATTTTAGAAATAAAACAAAGAAATAAGAAATATAATTAATTTTATTAGCCACTACGTCTTCTTGCTTGAGTTTTGACTTCTGTCAGATCAAGTAACCTAAGCTTGTCGTACATAAGAGCGGGAGAGGTTTTAAGATATTCATCTAGTTTTGTTTTGACATGAGGTTCAAGTTTCTTTGAACGTACTGCTATCCATGCGTATTCTGTAAAGTTAATTTCAAATATAATAAATATATAATTAAAATATCCTTGTTTTCAATTCTTTTTTCTTTTCAACAAAAACCTTTAACAGATAAATATTTGCGTTGTTGCTTATAAATAGAAGTCAAATAAAAAATAAATTTCTTTCTGTACTAAATTTTATATTCTTCATCTGTTTTCATTTATTTTTTTTATAAAATAGTCGCAATTTAAACAAACTTGAGTTATTCAACAAAAACCAAAACACATTTTTCAACTTTATACTTTCAAGACATGTTATTTGAAAGTTTTGGAACTGTGCAGTACCTTACCTAAAGATTAATTAATTTCAGAGAGATCATTGAATAATTAGAGTATGTTAAGCATTTTGTAGTATTTGTTGGTTTCATGGCTACTTTGTGTGGAAAGTAGAGCTTTAATGTTTTTTTAAGCGCTAATTAATTATATGGCATAAAATGTTGCTCATAAACCCACTGAATCTGAAAACAAGATCGGCATTCAACAACGGTATACGCTGTGTTATTCCACGTTTTGTTTGTGCGCTCGCGCTGTAACAAATGCTATGCTCTTTCCGGCATGTGTCAAATATAAAAACAATGTGAATGGGAAAGCGTAATGGTGTGGTATGTCCTTATTCATTACCATAAACATTTTACATGCAATTAGATATATATTTACACCAAAACGTTTCTAATATTGTAACTGTTTGTTAATACTAATGTTTGTTACGTAAAAGTAGGCGATTGTTATATGTACATAAAGTGGCGTTAGTGAAATTTGATGTACTGGCACATTTCCTTACATCTGTTATGGAATTGGTAGCAAGTAATCGAATCAGCTTACCATGCGTCACGTTTTTCTGCTCGTCATATGAGCAGCTGTATGCTATGCAATATTGGTTGTGGTCACAAAGAGGGTATACGATTTTTAATTCCAAAGTCGAAACTGGGTCTGCACAAACAAAAAAAATACTCAAAACACAATAGTTTCTATTACACTTCAACAATAAGGGCATTGACGTAACACCAAAACAAATTAAACCAGCCTACAAAATTATTGTACTATTTTTTTTATCATTTTCCGTCCAGAAACGGGAAAAATTATAAAGCAATGTGATAAGATTTTTTCCCTTTGATGAAACTATTAAGTTAATAGGAAGAAAATTAAAGAAGACTTCGATCGTATCAGATAAAGACAGGGAAAAAAAGAACGAAAGTAAGCAAATTATGTGCTTGTGTTATGGGTGCTAGTCAACAATGCTAATACGTAGAAATACTCAAAAAAATACCAGAATAAATTTAATAAACAACCAGACCCGTAAATGCAGACACCTAAATGAAGAAAATATAATCCTAAGAAGAAGATATAATCATAACTTTTGTTATCCATCTATTCAGAATAAACCAACTACCTTCTTGTCAGGTAGGTTGTAAGAGGCGAACTAACGGCAAAATTGTCATTACCAACAAGATTTCAGGTGGAAAAAGTGGTGGAATGCAGTACGCATCTTATCCAGGTAAAGATTCACCACCTTGCTTGTTCCTGCCTCCATACTGGCAAAGTCATTTTCTGGTATGCACTTATACAATTGGGCTAACATCATGGCTATAGTTCTGCAAACTACGACATTTATAGTGTCTGTGTGCAATGATTGTCTTTTTATATCAAGATAGCCGCTTGTTGTTTGTTTGCCGTCTTATCACTTAACAAAAGTTGGGTAAAATGATAGTATCAGTATACGTACTTCCATACATAACTTTGGTGACTATTTCTTCTGTTTTTGTGGAATTTTCATCTGGATAAAATTGTACTTTTATATATTCAGGAGAGGTTTCTGGTACGTCCAGCAATTTAAGCGAATGCGACTTGCCCCTGAAGTTACTGCCTTTATAAGCAACACTTTTGTTGTACGATTCAAATACAGTTGGATAATATGCATATAAATGCCAGATTCCTCTAGTAATCTAAAAAAATAACCTTTCACATTGCGATCTGATTTCAACATTTTTATTTATCTGGCAACATTCTGCTGTAAACACCTATTTGCAAGTTTTGATGTCATACAAATACAGTTCAAACAATTAGAACAAAAATATTAGGTCAATATATGAAACTAGCTATTGGAGGCGCCTTTGCCCGCGTGGGTAATGGTCCTACAAGGACATGTATCGGGATAAAAACTATCCTATGTATTAATCCAAGTTACCCTCTATGCATGTGCCAAGTTTAATGAAAGTCAGTAAAGTAGTTTTTGCGTGAAGAAGTAACAAACAAACAAACATACAAACTTTCGCGTTTATACTCTTAATATTAGTAGGATTAGCGTTTTATTGTACTGGCCACTTCATCTCTTTGCTTAGGAATTCCAAATTCAAATTTATAGGGCTATTTCTACTTCATTTGTATGTCTTCAACATCATTCCAACATTTGTTTTACTTAATTTTGCGACGCACAGTTTACAAAATTGTCAATTTGAAATATCACGTTATTTACGATTAGTTCTATCGTGAAATCCGTCGAAAATAGTTTGAAGGGTTAATAATGTGAATTACGGTGGCATTGAAAAAGAAAACACGGTACTTTTTTGGTTCCAATGTTTGTTCTAGAAATGTCGACCAGCAGAACAAGGCCCATTGACGGACGGAGATTTAAATTGACAATGAAGAATCCAAGGCTACTGTGGAAGCAGATCCCTTGCAAGCCACTTTTGAGTTAGCTGCTGGCTCCGGTGTTAGCGATTAAACTGTTTTAATTCACTCAAAGCAAAACTCAAAGATGGGTTTCTCAGCGTTATATTACTTGACCATCACAATAATCACAATAAGTTTAAGATCAAATGATTATTTGGTTGATTTAATGATTAATCGCCTCTGTGGTCTAGCGGTTCAGGTGTTGGACTTGACTTCCTAAGGTCCCGGGTTCGAATCCCGGGTCGGGCAACAAAAAGAAAATGTGGGTTTTCCAATTTTCTAATAAAAAAATTTTTTGCTTAGGATTGGATTGCCCGGTTGGGGATAGTCTTGCCACGTATCACACTGTGGGACTTAGTGTCTTCGGCTAGTCGTGGGTGCCCTGGCTGTGCCTATATCTAATTCTTCGGGGATATGTTCATGAAAATACATGATTTTTTGTGACGAAAAATGGATTTTTCACTATAATTCGTTGCGCTCATTTACCATGGTTGAACCCAGGCAAGTCAGCCAAATCCTACCTCTAGCGAAAATTGACCCCGAAAAAGTTAATTGTAACGGATCATGACAGTCATCTCGGCAGGAAAAGGTAAGGCGGTGAATCCCTAATTGGGCAAATTGCTGCACAACACTTTAGCACCAGCGAAATTTGAAGCAATTTTGATACTTACTCGGTTTAAATTAAAGTTTTCAACTGTATGTACCTCTGGGCAAGAAGTACGATTGAATATTAATGCATTTGATATCCCTACACAAAGCACGATTAAAAAAAACACTTTTTCCATATTGCTAACACTAATACCAAAGAAACCAAAACTTATCACAAATTACAAATAGAATTAGAAAGACACCTCATTTATAAGGTTGCCAAAGGTCAAATATTTCAAAACAGGAATGAGCCATCTTGACAAACAACTTTAAGAGACAACATTGATGTATAACAAATTAACTAAATAATGTTGGATTGTTTTCTTTTTATAAAAGACGCATAATATAAAATGTTAATATTTTTTTTTCCAAAACAGGTGTTTCAAATTACATACATACGCCAAGTTCCTTACCTTCCATGCCTGCTAAAAGCACAACGAAGATGTTATACAATTTCATTCACTTGATCCAGCTCTACATCATCAATTAAACTCTTAAATCGGTTCTGGCTACATCTTTTTCAAACACTATTATTTTGGTTTTCATCGCATTCAAACTTAAGCCCCTTACACTTACATTTAAAAAAAAAAGTTATTTAAATGACTTTTGTGTATCAATGTTATGGTATGTTTTCCTAACTAGTTTCATCATCATAATCAGCCAGAGGACGTCCACTGCTGAACATAGGCATCCCCCAAAGAGCGCCACAAGTCACGGTCACTAGCCGCTTGTATCCAGCGACTCCCCGTGACTTTGACCAGATCATCAGTCCACCGGGTGGTATTAATCATCCCATGAAAGAAAACAGTCGATCTGTAAATGTTGAACATTTAATAATACTTACTAATAAACTACTCAATAATACTTACATTGATTTCAATGTAGAAATTTTTGTCCTCGGATTGCCGTCGGTGGTCTGTCTGTTTGTACCGCTGCCCATGATATGAATGGGGTTATGGATGTGAAGATACTGTATGAGTCGAACGTATAACCTACTCCTTTTTTGAATTTGGTTAAAAAAACCTAGATCCGAAAAATGTAGTCATCATTAAAAATTCAAAATTTTTAAACTTTTCCAAGAGAACTTTTACAATCTATCCAAAGGAGTATACTGGCACAATCCAGAGTAGGAAAGATACGGTAGTTGCTTCAGATATATGACTAGACCAGTTCTCTTCTACATATTATATTCGTTTGATTTACATATTAGGTATTCATGTTCTGTAAGAGGCTACTAGTACTGGTTATTAGCAACTACTTTTTTTTAATTTTGGTTAAAAAACAACTATATCCAAAAAATGTCATCATCGTTAAACATTCAAATTTTTTTAAATCTTTTCCAATGATCTATCCAAATGAGTAAACTGGTATAATCCAAAGTAGGCAAGATAGGGTAGTTGCTTCAGAAGTATGACTAGACTATTTAAAATATTATATTTGTTTGATTTACATATTAGGTATACAGGTTCTGTTAGAGGGATATAGTATTGGTTATTGGCCTGGATTACTACAGTTCAACCAGCGTTCCATCTCACAGGGAAATCCACCATAATCTAGGTATACCCCCCTGTTGGTTCGGGCTCCTTTGCGGTATAAACCATCTGCATTCCTGCCAGGTAGCTCGTAAAATGCAAGCAAAGGCCGTCACTAACACCGTGACATCCTACTAGGTGGTAGAGTTTTTACCCAGATTTGTACCACCGTCTTATCTATTTCTGCCGCCAGAACATCAGTGCTTGCCGTGAATGTGTTCCGGTTCAGAGGATAAGGTAGCCGGTATACTTACTTTTGCTCGAGGCCAAACATCCCGGTCTCATGTTGACAACGCATCATTACCACCTTTAGTGTATCTAGACAGCGTGAATTTTTCACCATCAGGAAATCTACATGTTTGTGTTCCGGTATGTAGGATAAGGTAGCCGGTATACTTACTTTTGCTCGAGGCCTAACATCCCGGTCTCAAGTTGACAACGCACCATTACCACCTTTGGTATATCTAGGCAGCGTGAATATCTTACCATCAGGAAATCTGTCTGCTTAGTTGCCTTCCAATGTCTTAAAAAATGACACTTTCATTCTTATTAATTCTGAACAACAACTTTGGCAGTATATAGGTGGCTTGGCAGTCTTAAAATTTATGTGTTTTCAAATTGTTGCTAGGAACCCCTGGAATCAAGAAAGGTAAAACACAAATCCTAGTTGGGTGATGCCCTTTTAACCCTCCGTAGACTTACAGTATCATTTTATTAATTAGGTAAGCATGCCAATTGAAATGCAAAAATTATGACTCTAAAGAACCGGTAAGATTAAAATTTAAATATCTAGCATAATGTAAAAACTTATCATGTGAGGTTTTACTTTCACATTTAACGAGATGATGATGATTGTTTAGTAGTACCAGTTAAAACCCGCGAAAACGGAACTCAACTTCAGCTTGTACGGGATCTAAATTTATTGATTGCTTCCTTTGGGCAAACATTAATGTGATTTCGAATGGTTGTATAAAAATGGTTGGATAAAACCAATGTAGCATATGTATTGCGCGTCGGGCATCATAGGTTTGGTGAATTACCTTCGGAGCAGACTACCAACGGAGAGGCGTTGCAATAATCGACTGACGTAGTGGTTCAGAGAAGTGGCAGGGAAGGGTGTGGCCCTTCCTTGCCACTATTATCCTTTATGAGCTTCCACTGCGCGAGGAAAAAGGAAACAGGACCTATATTAAACGTTTCACTAGATTATTTTCAGATTTAGTTATCGGCTTAAACATTATTAAAACTTCTTGTTCTTGAAGATAGGCTTCAACAATCATGATTGAAAATAAATAAGATATGCCCATAAATGGGTTTAGTTACATTTTAAATTGATATTAATGTAATATAATAGTTAAACAATAAACCAGACGTATCACTGTCAGTTAGCGTTGGTCTACTTTAATTTGTTAGTAAATACTATTGACAAATACAATTTAAAAAAAGTAGTAAATTTTACTACAGTAAATACTCAGTTACTTTAAGCCTAAGCTCCTTAGTTCTAAGCACTTTTAACCAGCCAAGCTATCACTACATATTTTAAGTACTTAGTCTGGCCATAAAT
>NJDD01000191.1:305981-319333 GCA_002245505.1 Calephelis nemesis
TTCACTTAATCACACTAGCCCTACCCTAAGCTTTAGGCAACGACTGAGCCCGGACAAAAGAGGTCACACCGGCTGATGATGATTATGATGATGATGATGACCGTTATCCATTCTTTTATCTTCGGGCTCTATCATCAGACCACCTCAGTTGTACCAGAATTCTGTGTTGATGACCTTAGATGCTTTTGCAAACTTCCATAAACTATAGCTAGACCACGTCAACTTTCAAATTAAAAAAAACCGCATCAAAACTCGTTCATCCACTGAATAGTAAAATGAAACACACACGCATATACACTCACACTCACGTACACACACATACGTACGTACGCACGTTCATACTCTGTTAGTCCGGTTTCGTAACACCACATGAGTAGATAGTAATACTAATTGCAAATGAAAGACGTACAAATAATGTTCATATATACTGATATCATAAGAAAGAAAGATTTGATTTTTTGTTTGTTTGTTTGAAATGAATAGGCTCCGAAAATTCTGAACCTATTTCAAATTTTTTTTTACCTTTAGAATGCTATATTATCCCTGAGTGACATAGGCTTTGTTTCATAAAAATAAATACAGACATAATATAGACAAATATACATACATATACACCTACATACATACATGTATACACGCTTACATACATACATACGTACATACTAATATACGCAAACACGCGCATACGTGCATACGTATATAAATACGTACGTACATACATACATACAGATATACGGGTCCAATACAGAAGTCCAAGGTCCATTGTATTTAAAGTCGATTAAAAAAGATTATTTTTTAATTTTCTTGTAAAACACCTAACCTGTTATTAGATGTATAAGTTGGTGTTTTTACTATTAATTTACTATTTCTATCTTCATCTACCCTAGTTGTATCTTCATCTACCTTTACCACGATAGTAAAGGTGTCATCAAAAAATAATGTAGGTAAGTACCATTAAAATCTTTGCAAACCCACTTGTAAAGATAAAACTATCCTTGCGTAATCATTTCATCATTGGCAACATAGAAATGTGTGTGTTTCTTATATACAATGTGATGTTATCATAATTATTATGATCTGACGGTGGAATTCCAGGAAAAAGAAGAGAACCTCAAGTGTTTTTTTGTTTAACTAGACGATGTAATACCAGATTAGAAGTTTAATTTTTTGAAGTTTAATTGGATTATAATAACTGCTGAATCTTTTATAACATTGTTAATTATTATATTTTAAAAATATTTTGTAAATGTAATTTCTTCTTTTTGATTTTTTTATTGTTATTAATGCGAATGTGTGTTGCCTCTGTGGTCTAGCAGTTCAGTTGTTGGACTTGACTGCATGAGGTCCCGGGTTCGCATGCCGGATCGGGTTTTTCCAATTTTCTTATAAAAAACATTGCTCGGGATTGGATATGTGCCCGGTTGGCGATAGGCTTGCCACCTATCACATTGTGGGATTTAGTGTCTTCGGCTAGTCGTGGGTGCCCTGGTTTTGCCTATGCCTACTCCTTCGGGGATATGGGCGTGAAGATGCTTTACGTTTTATTTACTCCTTATTCGGATCCTCATATTGACCATGGTGTCAAGTTACTCAAAAATGTTATTTTTGATACCGATCTTATTTTGGGATCACCTTCCTGTTTTCCTGTGTTGTCATGTTCAAAATCTGTCTACTTCTTTCATAACTCTATATTTAACGTTGTTTTTATTACAAACTAGCTTCCGCCCACGACTCTGTCCGCGTGGATGTCGGTCTTCGCGTGATAAAACTGAAAAATTAAGATTTATTTTTTTCAACGTATTTTTTCAGGATAAAAAGTATCCCATTTTATGCCTATGATAATAATGTATATAACGTAATATATATAAAAAAAATTTAATCACAAATTTGGGTTTGTTATCAATCCAGTAACACCCCCTGCTTTTTATTTTTTCAATATTTTCAATATACAGAATTGACCTTTCTACAGATTTATTATATTACTAGCTGTTTTCCGGGGCTTTGCCCGCGTAGTCTATTTATTTAATATTTAGCTCTCCAACGCTACCCGTTGAAATTTTTAGATAAAAAGTAGCCTTCTTCCGATTTTGAAACATTTTGCGTTGGTGCTCAGCTGTTATTGCTTTTAGCGTGACGATGTATAACCTCTAGCCTTCCTCGATAAATGGGCTTTCTAACATAGGAAGAATTTTTCAAATCGGACTAGTAGTTACTGAGATTAGCGCGTTCAAACAAACAAACTCTTCAGCTTTATAATATTAGTATAGATATGTATAGAATATATTTTAAAAAACAATTACAAAGTCAATAGTTTTACTTCCTGGGCTGTTAGTTTTTAAAAAAGCCAAACGTGTTTGTACTGCAATCGTTTTTACCGCGGAAAATGATAATCTAAATATTATGTTATTATTAAAGCCGCACCAACTAAAGGTAACAAAGTTTTATCTATATTTTTGTATATATTATTTATTCATTTTGTAATGTTTTACAAACATATAAAATGAAGAACTAATTACGTTTTTCAGTTCTCAGTCTAATAACTGTATTTCAACAGGATGTACGTGGTTTTTGTATTATATTTGTCTCTATGTATTGTGGAAATATTTGGTATAATTTTGGATTCAAAGTGTCCACATTTTAGTCCAGTAGATAATTTTAGTTTGTATAATGTAAGTTATTAATATGTTAAAATATATTTCTTTCATCATGCCAACAGTCAACCTTTACCTACAGGCATTAAAAATGTTCTTAGTTTGTTTCATCTTATGCGTTTTAGCTTATTTGCTTTGCACACTTTATATAGGCACATTAGCTTTGCTGCATGAATACTTAAGACTGTTGTACCATTCGGGTTATGTGCCCTGATCAACTGCAGTAATAGTATAAACTACTAACGCTAGTATACCAATGTATTACTTTCTCAAGGAAACGACAAGCTTAAGATGATTAAGTATTCGGTAAAATCTGTTGTGTGACATGCAATGGCTTAGCTAATAATAGGTATAATATTATAATAAAAAAAATATAAATAAGAATAAGGGGGGATCGGCGCATGAGTACGGAAAACTATTCCACCTCAATTTTTTATGCGATCTTTTTCAAATTGCCCTTGTAATTACATAAATGCATGTTGCCATGGCGCGACCCGGTGCCATATTGTTTAAACCGAAATTGTTTAAACAATTGCAAGGAATTATTATTTTTCAACAGGACAATTTTTTTTATATTCTTTATTGAAATACCAATAAAATATATCCTATGACTTTTCACGATACAGTTAATATTTTTAAAGATATGAATTTTTAAAAGTTTGAAAAATCTCAAATTTGGGTACTTTCGATCCATGAAAAATATATTAAAGAAAAACACAAGCATTTATATCATTAGGAGGGGCAATTTGATCGCATAAAAAAATTGAGGTGGAATAGTTTTCGGTACACATGCGCCGATTCCTCCTAGTCTATAACGTTAATCATAATTTTTAATGCAAGAGGTTTACAATGATGATTAATTTAGGTAGCGATAATGAATGCTTCCAAAACCGTATACTTTGAAAATACCCACTTGATATGCAAAGATTAAAAAAAAGTTTTTTCTAGCATATTCTTAACTCTTGTTGGTAAAGCAATCTCTTGGACATTTTCTTCTTCTACTAAAAAAAACACTTCACTTTCTGTTTCTGTTTTCTGAGTAACGTACCTAGTTCTTCCCAAACTTACCTCCTTGCCTGTAATGACATTTTTTAATGATATTGTTGATCTTAAAATCTTTTCTATTTTCTATATTTCCTATAAGTTTATGAGTACCTATAAATTTATACTAGTATTAATTCAAGTATTTCTCTGTGTGATGGTTGCAAATATTTTTGTAAATATTCTTAATTGAGGATTTTCAAATACTTGGTATGGCAATACTGTCATGCCAACGACGGTTGAAAACAAAATTTTAAGAATCACTCTGTTCATTACTTTCAACGAATTCATTACTTCAAATTGTGCTTTTGTTGGCAATTGGCATTAAGCATGTAATTTGAAGAAGTTTTTTTATGTTATAGGAAGGCCAACAAGCAGACGGATTTCCTGATGGTAAGAAAGTCACGCCGCCTAGAGACACCAAATTTGTTAATAGTGCATTGCCAACCTGAGGTCGGGATGTTAGGCGTCGAGCAAAAGTAAGTTTACCGGCTACCTTACCCTCCGAACCGGAACACGTCATGACGTTACGGCGGCAGGAATAGGTAAAGCGGTGGCACCAATCCGGGCGTGTCGCTGCGAAACTCTACCACCTAGTCAGATGTCATGGTGTTAGTGGTGGTAAGTCTATGCTCGCCTTTTACGAGCTGCCTGGCAAGGAAGTCAGATGGTATATTCTGCAAAGAAGCCCGGACCAACACGGGGATAGTTTTATTGTAAAAGACTGTTGCAGCAGTTTGAACTTTGAAGTAGTATCAGTTTAGCAATTTAAATAGAGCCGATACATACATTAGTTAATATCGAATACCAAGCTACTTCTACCAAAACACAATTATGTAGTTTGCTTACTTTGGTCTCAAATACAATTGTTGTCATTTGTACTGGTGTATTTAATTGTTATTTAATTTATTTATGGGATTTTTTCTTAATAGTCTGTCCGTCCACCTGCATTTATTAATTTTATTTCATGTTTCATATTAATGTGCAAATTCACTTAAAAAGAGTACATTTCATGTCTGTTCAAAAAATGATGCACCTGAAGTTGTGTTAATAAAATGTAACAGTCATAAAACTTCAAATCTAACGCAAAAGGGTTGCGAAAGACTTGAGGCGTTTAAAGCAAATGATAAAAAAATATAATGAAAAAAATGTCGTGATTCTTAATAAAATAGTTATAAGCTGTGATACTTAGGGTAGCAGTTTTAGTTGCGTAGCTGCTCCGATATAGTTTTATATGGATGAAGTTTCTGTAATAATGTCGTAACATTTCCTTTCTCTTTATAACTTAAAGAATGAATGAATGAATTCACTTTATTATGCACCAAAATTTACAAAATAATACACGCTGTTTCACTTATAATAATATTTAACTTAGGTACACAAAAGCGGTCTTATCGCTTTAGAGCGATCTCTGCCAGACAACCTTAAGGTAAAGGAGACAATTCAAGTAATTTAAAAACTAAGGTAGAGCTTCATAAAAAATACTTATGCTTATCTAATAAATGTAATGGTTAATTTCATATAAAACATACGTTTTAAATAAAGTACTTTAAATATACATACAAATAATATGCACTAAATTACTAGTAAAGTAATAATAAATAAATAAATAATACATGTTTACACTTAACTGAATTTATTATCACGAAAATGTTTAACGCCAATTGTTGTTAGTCAACACGATGAAAGAAAAATAAGATAGCTAAAGCGCAACAAAATTACAAACAATCAACTTCAAATTCATTACTAATTACTAAGTCGTATAAGTAATCAAAAAATGCATTATTAAGTCAAATGTAATTAGTCGGATCTTTACATAATTTATATGAGACCATCTCTGAATCACGACTAAAAATACACGAATAAATATGCAACAAGCACTTCGAACCCTTTTTTATTTGATTAAAATGCAATTTATATTAATTTATAATTAACAACATACGTTTTCGAAACTTAAGTACAACGTTATGTTTTATAATTATAAATGTATTAACAGGCAGAATTAGTGCATTATTTCTAAAAATCAGTCATGTTATTTTGAAAGATTTTGACTACAAAGACTTTGAAACAATGCAGATAATTTAATATTTTTACAAGGCATCTTCTACAATCTTCTACGTTTTCTATGTATTACAGTTTGGCTCTGGAGTATGGCATGAAGTTGCAAGATATGAAAATGAATTTGAAAACTCAAATTGCGTCTCTTATGAACTTGAAATCACTAATGGCTGGAAAATATTTAAGCAGCCTCTTAATGTTTTAAATATTCCAGAAGATTCTTCTGATTACATTGAATCAACCTTTGAAACGGACCCTGAGGCTGGACAGAAAGGAGTTTTACTTCACAAGATATCGTATGGAAGTAAATGGCAACATTTCAACTATATTAATTTAAAATAAGAAAGTAATAAAACGTCTTGGTGATAAAAATACACGTCACCGTTAGATACCAAACACTTAAAAACCCAATCTAAGAAACTCATGTTCAATATCTCAAAACAAAACATAAATGTTTTTAAAAGGTTCACTAACAATCATGTTAATTAAAGAATAACTAAGCAAAATCCAAGCTGCATCTTTAATATTTTAAGGAAAAGCTTTATTAATG
Organism: Calephelis nemesis; assembly: GCA_002245505.1. Lineage (NCBI taxonomy): Eukaryota > Metazoa > Arthropoda > Insecta > Lepidoptera > Riodinidae > Calephelis > Calephelis nemesis. The sequence continues at coordinate 312,282 of NJDD01000191.1, forward strand.
CTAATGATTGACAATGAAAACTAACTGAATCGCAACAAAACTGTATATTATGTATTGGATCCTGATAAAACGTAAACATTATCAACCAGAACATAAATATTAAAAAAACGGATACGTGAAAATTAGTTCGACCGGCGGAAAATTCAAATCTAATAAGTCGAAATCCTTTTAACCTCTAGATACCCTGTATCCTCAGAAGAGTGCGTAGACTTTTAAAAAAACCCGTTCTCTTTGTTTTCGGCAAATTTTAATTATGGCACGCAATTTTAAGTGAGGTCGTAGTCCCGATATACTCGTATAAGTACGTAGACGAAAACTCACCGGCAAAATTTTCTCAGTCTCCGTGTCACCCCTTGTACTAATATACAATATAAATATGTATGTTTTTTTTTAAATAAAAAGCTCTAGAGGTTAAGTCTAAACTATTTTTATTTGCAGATCCTCAAACCACCGTTTTAATGCGTGAAAACATTCTAGCTATAGACTATGATAAATATTACATCAGCGGAGAATGCAACTATGACAGAGGAACGAATACCAGCTATGGTAGGTATAGTTGTTATTTCTATATAATGCCTTCATAAACTTATAATTTCGTTACCCATTATCTATGAAACTGTATTTTGATCCAACATGAGTAGGAATTTGTCTGATGTATCTACAGGATCTGTATTATTAAATTTATGATGGTGTATATATATTCTCACCATTTTGTCGTTAACTAATTAAGTACTATAAATAATTTACTGTTCCGACAGACTCGTTTATGAAATAAAATTATTTGCATGTGAAAAAAAATAATTCCAAGTTTCCTCGCAGTCGTACAGGTTAAAGTATCCTATGCCCGTCTCCTGGTTTTAGTTACGTCGTAGTCAATTTTCAGTCTAATCAAGCTGTTTTTGAGATATAAATATTGTAACTAATACGACTTTAAAATTGGAGGGTTAGATAAACTTTCAGTATTAGTAAATTTATTAGTTTTCTCACTCAAAACACTATAAGACACGACAGCAGTAATCATTGACGATAAAGTGCAACAGGTAATACCAATGCAGGCGAGTAATCGCAAAAGACATTCACGGTGCTAGTGGCAAACTAAAATGCATTGCCCATTTCGAGCTTTTTGGTAAAAAAGCACTTGATCACCTTTTTAAAGAAGCTTGTGACAAATATGAAGAAAAACACTTGATTTGCATTAGCCATTTGACGAACAAAAAAAAATATATTCTTATTAAATTTTTACTTTTATTTAAAACGATAAGACTTTATAACTTTATACCGACTTTATAAGTAATAACGACTATGAAAATAAAGACTTTATAACAACAAGCATTTATTTAAAACGACTATTCCGGCAACAATATACTCGAGAAATACTGTTTCGTAGGTAACTATCAAACAATCTTAAACACAATAGGGTAACATTGGAAATTTTAAGAGTTGCTTTATAACTTTGCGCTGCTATCCTCATGTCAGCTTTAATATGTTATATAACATAACTGTCCTTAAACTTAGGGATGTATGCTAAAATCCACCTCAATCGGTTGAAAATTGCTGCTTTAAAATCATATTGCTCCACCAATACTGACAAACTAAGATTGTTTAAGTTATAATTAAACGGACTGTTAAAGTTAAATAAAAGCTTGTAATAATGACTACAAACAAGCTAATGGTAATTGATTTTGTCATTTTCTTTTATTTACAGGGTATGCCTGGATTTATACAAGATCAAAGCGTTACGGTAGTAAAGTTAGAGCGGCTATAGATAAATATTTAAAATCGTCCAAAGTTATTGATTCGTCAAAACTTGTTTGGTTGAATTTGAATGACAAGTCTTGTAACCACAGATGAGTTATTTTAAGTTTCTGCAAAATTTAATAAATTTTTATAACAGCAAATTTTTATTAAAATTTAATAAATTTGTCCGATTTCACCTTAGTTATTGTAAATGAGTTATGAGTTACCATAATACGAAAATTACTTAATATTCCTGGACAAGTTTCATAAATTGAATCTAACCCCAAATTAAGCAAATTATATGCTTGTGTTATTAGTGCTAGTCAACGATTATAATACATAGAAATACTTAAAAACCAGAATAAATTTAATAAACACCCAGACCGGAAATGCATACATTTAAATGTTCATCACACAAATGCCTGCCTCCGTTGGGGATTGAACCCTAGCCTCGAAGTTGGTCAGTGTAGTTAGGCTACGCTAGCCACTCGATCAACGAGGCGGTCAATAACCAGTCATAATCAGTAATTATAGTGTTCTATGTAAAGTGACATCATCCTCAGTCATCCAAACCGATCCAATGAAATTTGGCGACTTACGGCCAATATTAATAATCAATCCTAATCCAAAACTCGCTGTCCAAGATTGATATTTTGATCCATTTTTATGTTATCGCTTGCCAATAACATATCTGTGGACTGGATTAATATGGCAATTAGGTACGGGATAAGCTGGCGGATACGCAGCTATCTAGATTGCTTGAAATATATTAGATTGAGACACATTATTAACATTGGCCGTTAGAGAATATGTATATCTCATTACACACATTACATCATAAATACTCCATATGCGCAACTTAACTGAATTAAATCATAGCAAATGTCACCAAATTAGAATATTTTCCTTTATTTGTACATATAGAAGAAGTTCAAGAATTATAAAAAACTGCGTTAATCTTTTCTTGTGATGCCATCAAAATTCCAATGATGTTACTGTTGTATTTTTACTGTTAATTGTTGTTGGTGTAGTTTTACTAATTGCTTACTTTAAATAGTGTGACAACTTGTTTTTATTTAATAAATTAGTAATGATTTTGTTTATTTATTTTTATTCACTAGAATCTTCACGCCCATATCCGACCGCACCGACTCGCCCAACCTGGGTGTGGTACCACTGTCTTACCTATGTTTGCCGCCTTAACGTCATGCCTAGCCGTTGACGTGTTCTGGTTCAGAGGATAAGGTAGATGGTTACTTGCTTTTATACGAGGCCAAACATCACGACCTAAGGTTGGCAACTCACCATTACCACATTTTGTGACTCAAGGCGGCGTGAGTTTCTTACTATCAGGAAATCCGACAGCTTTTTTGCCTTCCAATACTATAAAAAAAATTAACAAGTCTAAATAAAAAAAGGTCTTAGGAAAATCATACTTTATTATACACTCAAAGATTAGACATCGTCAGAAAACATTCTACTTATTGCAAACGATGTCTGAATTGTTTAACCAGATAATTTTTTTAGGGTCAAGAAAATAATAGGCGTTTGACGAATTTTCAATTTTCTCTCTGATCTTCTCACCTTCTTCATTGTTTCTTACCATAATCCAGAAATACTCTAAAAATAAATACAAAATAAATTAATATGTTTTCCACTTTCTAATACAAAAAACTTCAAGCACGAGTACCGGGTTGGCGTAATATTACATTGAGAGACCTTCGGCTAACCGTAGGTGCCCTAGTTAAACCTCTGCCTGCCTGGAATTTGAAGATACTTTTTAAATACGTTGATTAGGTGCCCAGTAAATACCCTTTTTAGATATCAGCATTAAAACGCAAAAGTCAGCCTATTGTGCATTTATTAAGTCTCAACCGATAAATCGTTTTGAAGAAGTTTTAGCATATTATGTCCATTCCGAAATTTTAAAGATACATTTGTTTTTGCCTGGTTGTGCCTCTGCCTACCCCTTGGGGATATGGGCGTAGAAATACTAACTTACTTACTTATTTTATTTTAAAGATACATATTTTTGATTTAACATAAATACACACATATCTTCACACCAAGTCTCTTACGGGATGGGCAGAGATTTCTAGTTCGCTAAAATGCCATCTTTTGCACTACTTGCAGTGCTCTTGTTGGTATGAACCTTGACCTATGAAACCTATGCTTGTTGTATGAGTACTTGCTTGTTTGGAGGCAGATAGTCTTATCTACACAAAGATTAACATGGAGATGATGACGCGACGCAAGGGTTAAAGTTAAAAAGGGTTAAAGGAAGATCTTCTCAATCAGACAAGATAGGTATGCTTTAAGGGAGGCATTGAAGTTTTTTAATCAGTCTCTGTCATCTAATTAAGACTAGTGGAATATTCGAAAACTCTAACCTACTATACCTATTATCATTGGTATACAATGGGATCTTCACGCCCCTACGCCAGGAAATCTGTATATTAATACGTGACGCCAAAACTTTGGACCCTTTTTACGAAAATCGCGCAGACGCAGGAGCGTAAAATTTGACACACTTATAGTTTGTGTGCAGGAGAAGTGGAGAGCGCGAATATTTTTCAATAATAATGCTTACAAAGTACATTAAATCAATAAAATAAAACATTACCCACACATTACCCATGCATTACACACACAAACAAAATACTTATTGGTGATGACTATCAAATATCACAGACGGCGCACCATAAAGTTTGGAAACAAAGTAGTTGGTCTTGAAAAAAAAATGGTTCTTAACAAGATATTAAAATTTATTATGGTCGAACTTCGACTAACAGGCGACCACTAGATTTAAAAAAAATGGTTGTTCGTTACACATTAATTCATTTGAAATTATAAAACACAACAAATTGTCATTATCGCTTCATATTCCTCTGTCTCTATGTCTCTATGACCCTTTGCATGCTTAAATCTTTAAACGGATTTTGATGCGTTTTTTTAATAGATAAAGTGATTTAAAAAAAGGTATATATGGATGTTTTATAACCGTGCGAAGCCGGGGCGGCCCGCTAGTCTTCTAAAGACAGGGTAACTTTGAAAGGGCCGGCCAATTTTATTATAAGGGGGTATAGGCGTAAACAATGATGCACTTTAAATATTATTGCCAAATCGTGTTATCCATTTTTATTAAAAAAATAATTAAATGGTCCGCAAAAATGCTTCACTTGTTGTCACGCTACGTCGTACCTAGTACGACTCATAACGTCACCAGCCTGCAAATGCGACGACGGTTGGTAGGAACAACTTTGTTCAATGCATCCTGTATACACCGTCGGATAAATATTGTAAATTGATTTTTCATTAAATTTATTTTTTTCAGAGTCCGAAACTGTTATCAATTTCGAACCGTTACTCAAAATTTGGCAGGTACCTTAGATGTAACCCTGTATATAAAAGAAAGTCGTGTTAGTTATACTATTTATAACTTAAGAATGGCTGAAAATTGATAGGGAAGTATCTTAGAACTAGAAGACGAACATTTTATCTTTTTTTCTCGTTCGACTACGAGAAAACTAGGAAAATCAACTTTTTATTTCTTCCAACAAACTGAATGGGTGGGTTATTCGATCGTGCGCTGGAAATAATGTACTAGTATTATGGATGTTGAACAACGATACTAATAAGATTAACAAACATCTAGACAAGGAGACAAGGAAATAAACACTTCTATGTTAATCACACAAATGCTTGCAGAAATCAAACCCAAGCCTTGTGATTGATTTATAGAGTAGGGCACGTAAACTTTTTGGCCGATGAGATGGTTTTAAATGAACAACATTTTAAAAATTTGGCATAAAAAAACAATCAAACTGTTGGCATAAAAAAACAGTCGCTGATCTTACCTTGAAGCATGCCTGAAAAAGTGTCTTCAATGCAGGAGTAGAAAACTCCATAACGACTATAGTCCACATCTATAACTGTTATAGGTACTAATAAGTTTGAAGCTGACACTGAAAAATAATCATAGTTTTTTTTTATGTTATACTAGCTCTTACTTGCGACTACACAAGATAAAGTTACTTATTGTATTTTATGTATATAGTTATTGTATATTGAGCTTAGTGCTCGAAACGAAAAAAATCCTTAGTAAGGGGTATCCTTATAGCCGACCTGAGTTATAATATAAGCTACAACTACTACTGCTACACAAAAATTGATAAAAATCCGTTCAACAGTTTTTGCATAAAAAGTGAACAGAAAATTTGAAAATTCATGTGATAATAAATAGAAATAATTGTTGTAAAGAATATTTTATTACTGTTAAATAAGAAAACTTCATCTGCACATAATTGTATGTAATACATATTTGTGCATATAGAAATAAGTGAATTGTAACTTTCCTAATGACAAGAGTGAAGAGAGAGCTTCCAGCTACAAAAATTTGTGATGTTACTGGGACATTGCTATCTTCCAGCCGAAATCTTATGCCACATGTGCAAGTTTTTTTATGTCTTAGACCTTACGCCCAGAGAAAAAACAACGATGGCGATGGTGCGTTGCCAACCTGAGGCCGGGATGCTAGACCTCGAGAAAAAGTAAGGTCATACGATACGTGTCATACCACAGTCAACGACAACACTGATGTTAAAAAAGCAACCATAGGTGGTACCAATCCGGATGAGTCACTATCAAACTCAACCACTTAGTCAGATATCACGGTGTAAGTGACGGCAAGCTTATGCTCGCATTTTAAGGGCTGCTTTGCAGAAGGCAGATGGTTTATTCTGCAAAGGAGCCCGAGCCAACACGGAAAAAGCAACGACAGTGTGCTACACTGTCGTTGCTTTACCTTATAGCGTTTAAGAGATTTGAAGCCTTCACTATCAAAATATTCCTAGTGTAGTGATTTTTCCGCCTATCTCTTACGCTTTCGCAGCTGAATAGCTAGGCAAATTTTGATTAAATGTGATATTCAGCCGATAAAGATATAATTTCAACCATAAGCTACTACTGAAGTGAAATCTTTTTAAGCGGCGTTGCGCACTTTTTTTTGTTACCTACGGGTAAAAACTTCTAAACTCGCGTCAGGACACGTGACCTGATCGAAAATTCGTAAGACGGTGCAAGGCGTTAGCGCGAATGTTTGTGTTGTCATATTTGTTTACGATAGTGCAATAAATGAATATTGTATTCTACCACATAAATGATAGTACTTTCATCCTGATAATGAAAGCAATATCTGTAAAATTATTTTCTAACCATTCCAAAATATCAAAAATACACAACGTTTATATTCAAGTTTTCACTTCTGCCGGCACTTTCGAAATGCAACCCGTCGCTTTTGAAGTGAAAACTTCTTT
>NJDD01000191.1:341304-351860 GCA_002245505.1 Calephelis nemesis
TCTTTTCACTTTAAATAATAGTGAAGTGTCATCCGTGAACAATACTATTCCATGATTATCCCTTACGTAGTAAGGCAAGTCGTTTATGTATATGAGAAACAAAAATGGTCCCAAAATGGAGCCTTGGGGGATACCCATGTTAACAGCAGTACCTGTCGATTTTACACCATTAATCTCAACTTTCTGAATTCTCCCGCTCATATAAGAAATCAGAAGATCGAGTGACTTATTTTTAATTCCATAATGGCGAAGTTTCCTGATCAGAGTATCATGGTTAACGCAATCAAATGCCTTGGACAAATTACAGAATACACCGAGTGCATCCTGAGAGTCCTCCAAGGCTTCATAAATTTTCTTTAACAATGCAACACCAGCATCGACTGTTGATATACCCCTTGTAAAACCAAATTGTTTTTTTTATGAAATAAGCCCAATTGGTTAAAATGTAATAACATTTGACTAAGAATAATTTTTTCAAATATTTTACTAAGGGTAGACAGAACGGAGACAGGTCGATAGTTGGTGGGATCAAACGAACTTCCAGATTTAAATAGAGTTATAACCTTACTAAGTTTCATTAGGTCAGGAAAAACGCCATTTGAAATACAACAATTGAATATCATAGCTAGGTATGGAGCAAATATATTTATTACTGAAGCAACCTTTTTTAAAGAGTGATCCCATAAATCTAATGTATTCTTCATTTTTAACGATTTAAAAGCTTTTATTATATCATCTTTATCAATAAACGAAAATTCAAAATTATTTTTATACTCAGTTACATGTTGCTTTAATAATGATTCTGCAGTACTTGGTGAGGAGTTAAGAACTCTGGTAGTTTCTGCTGCAATATTGGTGAAAAAATGATCAAACTGCATTGCAATGTCCAATTCACCTTTAATCTCCACATTGTCCATCTTCAAACAGTAATCATTATTAAACATTCTGGTTTTCCCGGTTTCACAATTAATAATGTTCCATGCAGTTTTTATTTTATTTGAAGATTGTTTAATGGTATTTTTCAAGTACATGGATTTGGCAGCAGTACAGGCCTTTTTGAAAATCTTTGAATATTTTTTTACATATTCTTTAAATTCATGGATATGGTTATATGTTCTTTCATTATACAACTCAAATAATCTTTTTCTACTTTTATTATTAACATTATAAAATTATTAATATATTTATATAAATTCCCAATGTTGCCCATTCACTAAAAGCTCTACGATAAATATTGACTGACATGTTCTTAGGTGTGAATATCTGATGATGATGATATTGGAAGGCAAACTAGCAAACGGATTTCCTGATGATAAGAAATTTACGCCGGCTAGAGACACCAAAGGTGAAAATTGTGCGTTGCCAACCTCAGGCCGGGTTGTTAAACCTCGAGCAAAAGTAAGTTTACCTTACCGTCCAAACCGGAACACGTCATCACGTTATGGCGGCAGGAATAGGTAAGGCGGTGGTATCAATCCGAGTGAGTCACTGCGAAACTCTACCACCTAGTCATATTTTACGGTGCTAGTGACGGTAAGCCTATGCTCGCCTTTTACGAGCTGCCTGGCAGGATATACATAATGGGTTCATATTTATACCAAAGTATTCTTGGGATCTCAAATAACAAATAAATAAATTCCTGGACAAACACCTATTAAATCTGACCCCAAAGTAATCAAATGATATGCTTGTGTTATATGACAGTTAGTCAACGATTCTAATACACGAACTTACTTAAATAGATTCCAGAATAAATTTAATATTTAGTATCTATTTAAGTATTTCTATGTATTAGTATTGTTGACTAACACCCATAACACAAGCATATAATTTGCTTACTTTGGGGTTAGATTCGATTAGTGTATCTTGTTCAGGGATATTCATTTGTTATTTATATATTTATCATGATTTAGGATGGAGGTAGAGTAGTCTGTAGACAGAAGTCTACACCACAGGTCTTACACCACGGGACAGCAACGCACTTACAACATTTAAGGTAGGTCAAGGTTTTATCTTACCATAAAGAGAGTGCTTGTTTGTTGTCTTATCATATAAAAATAAGTTATATTTTGTATACATCACAAGTTTAAGTCAGATGACCTAAGAAAAGGTACAGATAAATAAATATTGTGATAAATTTGTTATAAGAAACGATTATAAAAATAAATGTAACAGTTTTAGACGAACACTCACTATGGCTAGTCTTGCTTGCAGCGTGCTTCTTATTTTTGCCTACTTATCATTTGCACATGGCTTGGCTAGAGATAAGCCTTGTCCAACTGTGAAACCAATAGATAATTTCAACTTCACTTTGGTAAGTAACATTGTTACTATATTCGTCTTCTTTATCATGCTTATTTGACCTGTTTTGGTTAGTTTCATTATTTATCAAAGCGCTGTTAAAAGTTTTCATACAAAAAATACGGAAACATTGACAACTGTAGGGCAGTAAACTGAAGGGAAGAAGAAAGAAGACAGACATCTGGCGACTGACATTAAGTTGCCACCGCCGCCCGCGGAGTCACTGCCAATGCTAAGTGCGTACTAGATGCGTTACCGAATTTCAACTAATTAGTACGTCCTATTGGTTATATTTGAAGGTTTGAATCGGTTTCAAAATCATCAACATCTTCCCCACAATTTATTTTCCGCTTTCAGTGACTTTTTAAATATTTGTTTCTATGATCAGGATTGCATAAACTTACAACCACTACATAGTATAAAACATAGTCATTTATATTGTCCCTGTGTCCCTTTGCATGCTTAAATTTTTAAAACTATGCAATGGATTTTGATTGGCTTTTTTTTAATAGATATAGTGATTAAAGAGGAAGGTTTATATGAATATTTCATAACCGGGCAAAGCCAGGGCGGGCCGCTAGTACTTAATAATTTAAATTTGTATTTTAAAACAATGTAGAAGAGTGATTACCGTATAATAACATATCAAAAAAACAGAAACAGACGACTAAAAAATGGCACAAGAACACATTTTCGGCATTTTTAGAATTTTTGTCTATCTACCTGTATCATGATCGCAATTCACGCCGAATCAACTGAACCGATCGAAGTGAAATTTGACTGGTAGCAACTCTACATTCCGAGGAAGGTTATTTGATAATTTTTATTCAGCTACCTAAAGGATTTCTTCATGGGAGAGTGGTAAAACTCGAAAGCTAAGTGAACAAAGTTCGCGGAGTCAGGTGGTGGTTAATAAGTGGAACATTAACTACGTCGTTGCTTATTTATTAACACTAGTGTTCGCCCATGGATCGAAATTCGACCATAATAAATTTTAATATCTTGTATGTAACTGTATGATGCGCCATCTGTGATCTTTTATCGTTATCATCAATATATTATTTATTTGTGTGTGTCAAATGCGTGGTAGTGTGGGTAATGTTTTATTTATTGATTTAATGTATTTTATAAACATATTAAAAAAATATTAGCGTTCTGTAATTCTCCTACACATAAATTATAAGTGTGCCAAAATTTTGTGCTCCTGCGTCCGCACAATTTTCGTAAAAAGAGGTTCAAAGTTTTGGCACCACTATTAATATATAGATTTGCTTACAGTACGGCACAGGAATTTGGCATGAGCTCGCCAGATATCCCAACGTATTTGAAAGTACAAAGTGCGGTAGTTTTGAGATGATACCAATGGGAGAAAAGAGAAAAGCTAAGCTTATTGGATCAAACCTTCCTCCTGAAGATTCTCCGTACTATGTGGAAACTGTGAGCGAAAAAAACCCCGAAGATCCTAATATAGGTGTAATGATCCACACCGTTTATTTTGGAAGTATGTCTTACTACTTATAACTTGAAAATTACTACAACTAATTGGAATAAAATTTCTAGCTCTATATATTATATATTAAAAACAATCTCTAAAATAAATAATTCGGTAAAAAATGATGCGTGAATGATAAAAAGAGTTAAACACGTTGAATTTCTCCTCCAAAACAAGAGAAGGTTGTCTTTGATTTTATTTACTATTTTTTGAATGTTTGTTACACGATTACCGCCCAATAGCAAACATTAGTTCAAATAGTTGAAAATAGTTTTTTTTAAGTTTTACTGTGTTTAATTATTTCATCCGTATAGAAAACATTTTGGATTTTAGTTTGAAAAAAAGGAAGAGCTTCTTTTCAGTTTTTTTTTAGTTGTTTCTTTTTGGATAGTTGTTACGAGATTACTCGGTCAATAGCCAAATAGTTTTACTGCGCTTACTTATTTTGTTTTATTATTCTAAATACGGTATCCGCCGTTTTTTTATAGTATATGGAGATATAGAGGTATCGATAGTTTATAGAGTTTAGTTCAAGTTTAATATTTTACTAGCGGGTAAGACTTTAGACGTCTTATTTATAAGCACAGCGTATATTACTCGAAAGTTCAACCTCGTATTATAATCTCTATTACAATATGCTAAAGACTATAATATAAACTTAATTTTATTTCCACCATAGTTAATGTTTATAAATAAGACAGTTGGAGATTAACAAAACAACAGTACCTAAATGGTTGAAACATTAGATAACATACTTATTTCAGACACTATCTTTTCAACTTCCTCCATATCAAATTTAAGCGTTTCATGATTGGTCTTTAATATATTACAGACAAATTTTAGTACAAACCCAATATTTTTGGATCAAATTGAAATAATTAAACAATTACGGAATATTTTAACCGACTCCAAAAAACAGTAAGTTCTCGAATTGACAATGTTTTTTTTTTATTTCAACAGAACCGAGAAAATCAGCTGTAATTCGCGACTACGTATTAGCGATTGATTATGATAAATATTTTATTGGATACACCTGTTCGGAGGATATGGATAAGAAAACGTCAAATGGTAACATATTATTTCTATTAATTTTCATTAATTTCTAAGCAACAACAACTTTTCTTTTTTCTGTCAACCCTTGATTATAAAAAATCGAAAGCATCCTTGCCAAAATGAAGAAACGACATCCATTGAGAAAAACGCAAACATGTTATTCAAAAAAATTTGGTATTCGTCATTGATTTGTAAATCTTTAATAATTGGTTTCTTTTTTGTATAATTGTTTATTCGTTCGTAAAAACTTATACAGAATTTAAAAACTAATCTGTCTCGTCATTAAGTCTTATTATTGTAGAAATTGACTTATAATTTCACGGCACAGGCTTTGCCTAGTGTGAACTTCGAAATAAAGTAAATAAATTAATTTAAAAAAAGTATCTTTACGCCCATATCCCCGAATATATAGGCAGAGGCACAACCAGGACACCCACGACTAGCCGAAGATACTAAGTCCCACAATGTGATAGGTGGCAAGCCTATCGCCAACCGGGCATATATTATACATATATATCCCGAGCAACATTTTTTTTATTAGAAAATTGGAAAAACCCAATTTTGCGTGCAGTGAAGTCCAATAACTGAACCGCAAAACCACAGAGAAAGGTGTTGAATGTTAATTAAATGAAAAGGGTTAATAGGTATACCACTGCATTAAGACAGCTTGGGATAGATTGCGCCTTATGCCAATCTCTTATAAATGTAATGTATCAATACATTTATTATTGTGAACATGTTTTAAAATAAGAGAAAAGACAAGCCCGCTGAGTTTCTTGCCGGATCTTCTCAGTGTGCCGCCGCGTTCCGATACGGTGATAGATTTATTATTGTATAGACGCGGTACAGGTGCCTCTTGTAGGTTTACGTAAAATAAAGATAATTTATTATTTTTTTATCAGAATCGTGAGGTCTGGCACTCGATACTCTCTGCCTACCTCGTAAGGGACTTGACGTGAAGATATGTGTGTATGTATTCTTATTATTAAAAAAGTATATTCACGCCCATATCCCCGAAGAAGTAGGCAAAGGCACAACCAGAGCACCCACGACTAGATGTGACTGAGCCTGAGACGTGGGACCTTCCACAATGTGATAGGTGGCAAGCATCATTAAGCGTATGTCATTTGCGGTCCTAAAATGAAAGTTAAGCTAAAAGGCTTGATTTGTATGGTGGCAAGCCATGAACGGTACTACAAAGGTTGCATGTAACTGAGATGGAAATGCTGTGCTGGTCCGGTCTCCTTTGCAAAATAGACCATCTGTCTTCTTACCATGCAGCTCGTAAAGGTGAGCATAGGCATACCGTAACTAAAATCATGACATCTCACTAGGTGGTAGAGTTTCGCAGCTACTCGTCCTAATTGGTACTACCGCCTCACCTATTCCTATTATTAAATTAAGTTTACTGGCTACCTTACCCTATGAGCCGGAACACGTCAACGGCAAGCATTGGACGTTATGGTGGTAGGATTAGGTAAGGCGGTGTTATGGTGTTAGTGACTGTAAGCCTTTGATCGCCTTTTACGAGCTGCCTAGCAGCAAGGCTGGTGGTCTATTCTGCAAAGTAGCTCGGACCAACACGGAGATGATCTGTTTACCACTTCGGGTAAATGGGCTTGAAGACACTTATTTACTTACTGTTTTTCTTGATAATAATCTTGACCTGACAGTACACACCAAAAAAAAAGTTGGGAAAATTGGTTCATCTGGTCAGACGTGTTGCGACTTGAAGTGGGGATTCATTTTAATATCATAAGTGAAAATATAAAATTTTTCAACAACCAACATTCCTCTTCTATTTCAGAATATGTCTGGATACTGTCCAGATCCAAAAACGTCGAAAAGGAAGTTAGAAAAGCCATAGATGAACATATCAAGACTTCAAACTTTATTGAAGCGGAAAAGCTTATCTGGAATGATTTGCAAGATCCTAATTGTTTTACTTTGAACTGAAGAACATTGTTTAAAATATAAACATTTGTGGACCACTTGCACGACTTGAATTTACTCCAAAGCAAAGTAATATGGCTCCAACTACCAGGTGGTTGTGAGATACAACTAACAACTTATTAAAACCTTTAAAACTAACCATTTCAATAAGGTGGCAGAATATTGTGCAGTGACTTATCTATTTTAGGGTGGCTAGTTAGTGCTTTCTATGTCGTTTTCCATGTTGAAGGCAAGGCAAGTTTCAAGAAGCAGAATAGGCTAATGGCGAGGTGTCTTGACTACTACTACTACTACACATACAGATTATCAAGCCGTATAAGAAATCAAGCCTAAAGTTGATAATCGCATTTACTATTAGACACCATAAGACTGAGCGCACATTGTAGTAGCGACCGTTTTAACGTAAACATTTGACTGTTTTGCCGTTGATGTGAGTGCCGGCATAAATACAAAATGGAAGCTGACAGATTTGGGTAGTTTTTTTTGGAAATTGGATGATTTTGTTTTGTTAAAAATAAATCGGGAAAAAATCTAGGTAATTAGGTTTCAGTGCATTTTTGGAAACATTTTAAAATTGTAAACATTTTATTGCTTATTTTTTAATTTAACACACTAATAAGTACAAAGGCATAACTAACCGCTTATAGTCGCTTCCTCTGTCTCTATGTCCCTTTGTATGCTTAAATCTTTAAAACTACGCAACGGATTTATTATTTTTTTAATAGGCAAAGTGATTGAAGACGAAGTTTTATATGTTTATTTAATAACCGTGCGAAGCCGAGGTAGGCCGCTAGTATCATAAATAATATCATTACACCAGTTAACTTTAGAGAATACAGAAAAAAAATTGGGAGTGCATGTTTGACAAAGATTTACCGAGTAACATGAAACTACCTAAAAATTAAAAACAGAAAATGAATGCCAAAGAGATTGAATGGAATGGATGTGGAATACATAAATAAAATATATAAATATTAAACAAAAAAACACTGTAATTAAACATACGTATTATATTTATAACTAACGTGAACGTAAATAAGATATTAATATAATCTTGTGGTAATACTTAGTATGTTTATATATTATGTATAATGAGTATATTATACATACATTATACTTAGTAAGTTTATATATCCACAATGTGTATATTACACATACATACATAAACCTAATAAGTATACCTACCTACCACGAAAAGACAAATTTAATTTATTTATAATACAGTCCAACAATATTGTAGGTCTATCGCCAACAGGGCACACACCCAATTCCAGGCAAAAATTTTAACAAAAAGTTTAAAATACACATTTTCTTTTTTTTTGGGGATCGAATGTGAGACCTGAAGAAGTCAAGTTCGACGCCGGAACACTAGACAGACAGATATTGTGGTGCATTTTTTAAATAAACTGTTTGTTTTAAATAAACTGTTAAAACAACAGAGATTAAGCTAAATAGAAAAAGAAATACTGAGACTTATATGTATATCACTATTGTTCGCCCGCTGTTATTTCTCCCGTGCCTTGCAGAAATCCATAAAAATATCAAACAGGTCAAAGGTCAAACACGTCGTTCTTCTCCAATGGCAATCCTAACCTTTTATCTTATGCAAAAACCTAAGGAAAAATTGCTAGTCAAAATTATTAATAACAATTCGATAAACCCATTATATTTTTAACAAAAATCATTAAAGTAAAACTTAAAAATTGCGGTAAAATTACGGAAGCACTTCAAATGCTTCTCCCTCCATTGAAGTTACTTAATCTAAAAATTATGTGTAATCTACTAACTTACTTTAAAGTTCTTCTTCAGTTGACAAATAGCTTTTACCTTGCATCTTGTTACTAAATATATTTTAATTCTCTCTGTATTTTTTTCTGAATTTGGCTTACACCAATCCCCAACAGTCCTTGAATTGTCTCATAGGTGATCCGGGGGTTTTCTTTAATTAACAGTAGCCACATCATTTTCGTTAACGGCAGTTGAATGCCGACCTTTACGAAATTCGTCATGTAAAGAAACTCTTAAATTCAGCAAACCATCCCCTCACGGTGCTCAGAAACGGTGTTTTTCTCCCCAAGACATTTTGAAGACGAGCAGCACAGTCTTGCGGAGAAAGAGAACTTTTAAAATCTTAAGAAATCATCGCTCTAAAATCTTTTCGACTTAATTCCATTTTCGTTGCGTACGTAGAATATCTAGAATTTTGATGTGTGATAAAAAAACAATTGACAAATTATTTCCCGCCAATAGCTTTTTTTATTACTAAGAAGGTTGCAACGTTTTAACGAAATCGAAATACAAATAGTTCCGATTAGCTAGAAGTGCAAAACTTTTAGTGTGCCCTATGTACTCGTATACTTTATAATGCAAACATTTTCCAGTACCTACCTATATAGGCGGTGATAAAACGTATTTAGGACCATTACCTACTTTTCAAAAAAAGTGATAGTCGCAAACCTATCGCCAACCAGGCACATATCCAATCGCGGTTAACGTTATTTTTATTAGAAAATTGTAAAAACATGTTTTCTTTTTTTTCCTGACCTTATCATGAATTTTAATCCGACAACGGAGCGCTAGACCACAAAAGCAATATGCCTGGTAGTAGATTTTGAAATTATATATATTGAATATAAATATTTTTTTCAACATATTTGAAATAAAAAATTGTTTTAATATAGTAAATATAATTAAAAAGTACCATTTTTCTTAATTTCAGAATATGTTTGGATATTGTCCAGATCAAAAAACATCAAAAAGAAAGTAAGAGAAGCCATAGACGATCATATTAAGACTTCTGATGTTATTGACCCGCATAGACTTTTCTGGGTAGATTGGGAAGATCCTAATTATTGTTAACCATGGTTTGTTTGGGTTCGGGATATTTAAAAAAATTGAGTTATGGACCGGCTACACCATTTGAATCAACTCTAAAGTAAGCTATATGTGGCTCCAACCAGTTCCTCACTGTTGTATCCCCCACTAACTGCCGCACTCAAACGTTACTTATCTTTGAATGTATCATTATGTTACAATTAAGTAATATAATTATCGGCTTAGTGACTGGTTTTATATGACATTACAAGGCAAACGAGCAGACGGATTTCCGAATGGTAAGAAATTCACGTCACCTAGAGACACCAAAGGTGATAATGTTGCGTTGCCAATCTGAGGCCGTGGTGTTAGGCCTCGAGCAAAAAGAAAGTTTACCAGATACTTTACCTTCCGAACCGGAACACATCAATGGCAAGCACTGGCGTTAAGGCGGCAGGAATAGGTAAGGCGGTGGTACCAGTGAGGGCAAGTTCCTGCGAAACTCTAAAACTCAGTAGGTTGTCACGGCGTAAGTGACGGTAAGCCTATGCTCGCCTTTTACGAGCAACCTGGCATAAAGACACATGGTCTATTCTACAAATGAGCCAAGACCAACACGGGGGAAAAATGGGGAATTAAAAGACAATTGACGCCTTAGATTACCTCCGTAATACCCATCAATTAAACGTGCCTATTAGAGTGGTAAAATGCTATGCAGTGGCTCAGCTAGATTAGTACCACCGTATTAGCTATTCCAGCCGCCATTCAGTGTTTGCCATGGTCATATTCTGGGCCTGTAAGGTGGTCAGAGAATTTTGCTGGTGGCTAGTGATCCTGGTTACAAGAAAGCAATTAACAATGATTATGAACAGAATGTAAACATCACTTAAATCATTAAATCATCAAAATTAATCACTATTTATTTGACCTTCTTGATGTGATA
>NJDD01000191.1:367346-388847 GCA_002245505.1 Calephelis nemesis
TTGTGGTCACAAGATAATGCAGCAATATCGTGTGTATGAATGACGATTTATTACCATCTTCTTACCACACCACAATGTGGTAGAATATGTTGTATTCTTAAATATCTTATTAACAACTTTTAACACACATATTCCGCAAATAAATAATTTTCATTTCATTTCATTTACCACTGCGTGATAGTGTTTAGCAAGCTACCTTATGATTCAAAAATGGTATTTAACAATAACATTACTTTTTAAACAGATCCTCCAAAAACTTCATATGCAAAGGAGTACATCTTAGATGTTGATTACGATAAATATTACATCGGCTACATGTGTAACTTCGACGAGAAAACCCAATCTGGTGAAGGTAATATTTTTTTAATTACGAAACATCAAGGGTTTGTATCGACCCCTATATTGTTTTTTTAAAAAAGTGCCAAATCTGTTTTTAGCCAAACAGCGTAGAAGAGGAAAGCATATATTTTTCTCAATAATGCTATGTCTCAGTTAAAGATTAGTTCACGACTAATTGATATAAGCGTTGCTCTTATTTCTACCATTCATATTAGAGCTTGTCGTGATCGTGTTCTTTTTATGAGGGTACTTAACGTACATAATAGTTACGTAAGGTAGCTTACGTAACGCTACATAACTACTACTTGCGTCTAAGGTTTAATATCTTAGCTTTTGTTAAGGAAGCTCCCTTATACGATCTTCATTACCGTCATTTCCTACAATTCGAAAATCTATTTGCTTTTTCATTTTCAAGTCTAAAAAATCTGCTTCAATAAGTAAGAACTCTAGGACGTTGAATAAATATCCATAGCTTTAGATTATCCTGTTGCCCAAACGTGGGTTTGTCGACGTTTTCAAGTTCGTCCGCACTTAGTCAAATAATTTAATTTATGAAATCTGCAAAAACTGACTTGAATTTTGATAACGAATTGTCGAAACAAGCAAAATTATTTGAATTATTAGATATTTTTAAAACATGTTACATTACGTCATCTTTAAGACATTACAAATGTTATAAAAAAATATCAGAACATATTCTTAATTGGCGGAGTAATTTAATAATAAAGCAATGTACATTCAACTATTTATTTCAAAATGTATATTTATATTGTGAATTTCCAGAATGGGCCTGGGTGGTCGCGAGATCCAAAGAGCTTGACAGTGCTACCAAAGCAGCAATAGACGATTACATCAAATCTTCCCAATTCTTAGATGCCAGTAAATTTATCTGGTTGGATACGCAAGACCCAACCTGCGATTAAAAACTTTTCTTTTGTAAAAATTGCAAATAAACACTTTTAATTAAAATTTTATTTACTTGTTCGATTGATGGTTATCTCCGTGTTGTCCCAGGTTCCTGTTAAGAATGAACCATCTGCTTTCACATCAGGTAGCTCAAAAAAGGTGAGATAAAGTTTAATGTATCACCAATAGCAATAATATGTTACCAACAATACCATTTCCTGACACCATAATGACAGTGTCAGGTTCTGTTTCGAAAGGTAGAGTAGGCGGCAAATTTGCACAACTTATCTATCACCTCGGCCACAATGCATCGACGTACTTACTATCAAGTAGGGTGCTCGTTTGCTCATTACATGAGAAACATGACGGGATAATCGTTGATAATATCCTCTTTTTATCATTATTATAATCATCATCCTATCGTTAAATCTAATTAATTCTCACATTTATACAATCAATCAACAACACAAAGGCCATTGACCTATTCTTCCTTTTCTACTTCTAGCAACATTGATAAGGCCATGAGCATACTTGTATGAACCTGAACGAAAACACATTCGTATTCGAACCTGCACCTCATAGCCTAACGGAGAACATTTAATCTGATCAATTAGCCTAGACCTAGCAAATCAAATCTTTTATTGATAAATAAATTGGTAAAGATTAATAGCAATTACGCAATCGCTTCAGGTAAGTATTACTATATCAACATTTTTATATCTTCTTATACCCCTTATCTGTACTTGCTGATTCATCATTGCGGAGCGAAAACTGCTAGAGTTACAGCCATGAAATTTGGTGAGATGGGTCATTTTACTAAGTAAATACTCATTAAGGACAGAATTTTGAAAATTCTATCCCTTAGAGGGTGAAATAGGGATTGAAAGTTTGTATAGAAGATCGTCATTTTTGAAGTTAAGGAGAATATACATTTAAAACTAGGGTGACCAAATTTCTTGTTTTTCCTTGGAATAACGTGACCTAAGTTCATCGGGGATAACGTTATCTTCTAATGGTATAAATAAGAAATAAATAATCAATTGTAAATATCCCTGGCCAAGTAACACAAATTGAATCTAACCCCAAAGTAAGCCAATTATTTGCTTGTGTTATGGGTGTTAGTCAGCGATTCTAATACATAGAAATACTTAAATAGATACCAGAATAAATTTAATAAACACCCAGACCCGGAAAACAGACATCTAAATGTTCATCACACAATGTTCCCGTCGGGAATCGAACCCGAGACTCGCGGTTGATCGGTGTAGTTTGGCGTGTATGCTAGCCACTCGACCAACGAGGCGGTCAATACCAATACTAATATACTAATTATTCACTCAGTTTTTTCGCTATAATATTAGTGTTGATACACTAACAGCAGCGCCACCTAACGAGTACAGAAACCTATCAAGGAAACTACCAAAAAAACATAAATGAAATTTCAACTCATTCAGTCCCGCCATTTAGAAGTCATATGAAGACAATTACTCAGGAAGAAAATTTTTTACTGGTTCCTACTGGTTGTCGACATTGTTTTATAACTAGTTTCCTCGAAATAATGAAGTATTTTCCCGCGATAAAAAGTAACTTTTATCAGGGCTAATGTCGATTTCTAATGATAATTTTTTTTTTCATATCGGTAGTAGTTTCGGAGCCTATCCAATAAAAATACAGAATTTAATCTTTATAATCATAATATTAATACGTGAAGCAAAAATCTTTGGACCCCTTTTTACGAAAAATGCATTTAAAGTGCTTTAAAACGAAAATAAATCATTGTACGTTCTACCATGCCATTATTTATTACTTATATATGATAACTATTTACTATATAACTTAAAATATAATACATGACAAATGAATTCAGAGTCACCTCATGTCAATTTATCCAATTTTATTCTTAGAGGCGTTTCTGGTTTTTATCTTAAAACTTCATCTAATACTATTGAAATTTTAAATTTCTGTGGTTTCTTTATAATAATAATAATGTTTCTTTACATTTTTAAAATAACTAAAATATTTTAAAACATTGAAATGTATTTCAAACATGAAAAAGTAAAAATATAACATGAAAAAGTCCAACAAAATTAGATGTTAATGAAATAATTGTTTCTTAACAAATACGCAAGTTGAACTAATCAATAATAAATAAATTTATACTTGCATGACGGATGACTTTTAACGATACTTATACACAGAAACACTAAAAGATATGTTACGGTATGCCATAATAACTATAATAAACAAAGATGGCGCGTAACGGCGAAATGTGACGCGTAACGAAAAAATGTTACACTAAATTTTATTCGAACCCCGATAAAGAAGTTTTACTTCAAATATGCATTCGAATGCTTGCCACCTCCAGAAGTCGAACCTTAGCTTCGGGGTTGGTCGGTGGAGGAGGTTAAGAAGGCGATCGGGCCCATAAATATTTAAAGCTAGCATCCCATCTCGGCTTCTTACGGGTGAGCGAATTTTTTCCTAGAAATAACCTAAGTTCATCGGGGATAATGTCGGCTTATAATGGAAGTCCAGTTATTTTTCAAATTGGGTCAGTAGTTTCGGAACATATCCAAATAAACAGACAATCAAATCTTTGTCAATTTGCCAAAAAATATAAAGGCTGACAAAGCAGATATACATACATATTCATATTTTTAAATGAAGAAACAGTTTGACAATGTCAAAAGCAAAACCGGTAGGCTATATTTTATAAAATAATAAAGTATAAGTGATACGTAAAACAGTACAAGTGTTTCTTCATTTAAAAATATGAATATTTGGAAATTTTACCAAGCGTTGACGATGGAAAATATCAAATATACATACATATAAGCACGATCAGATCGAAACCGGCGTGTTTGTATAAAAACTGTATGAATTTGAAGGAAGCCAGACAGGTTTTTCAGGATCGTGAAGTTTGGCAATCGGCACTCTTTGCCTACCGCGTAAAGGACTTGGTGTGAAGATATGTATGTATGTATGTACAGTCAAATCTTTTCTCATTATTATATTAGTGAAGATACACTGACAACAGTGCCATCAAACGAGTACAAACACCTATCAAGGATATCACCAAAATACCCATGTAAATTTTCAACCCATTCAGTTCCGCCGTTTAGAAGTTAGTATATAAAAAAGATAAGTACAGAAATATAATTCTTACTACCCTTTGTTCTATTACTAGTTTACTTAAAATAATGAAGTGTTTTCCCGCGATAAAAAGTAGCGTATAACAGGGATAATGTTGATTTCCAATAATAAAATAATTTTACAAAACGGTTCAGTAATTAATTTCGGAGCCTATTCATTTCAAATACACAATCAAATCTTTATAATCATAATACTAATACGTTAAGCAACAACTTTGAACATTTTTTTTTAAATAAGTGCATGGATGGAAGAGTATTAAATTTGGCACTTATAGTTTAGTGTAGGAGAAGCCCCAAATGCTAATATTTTTCAATAATAATGCTTATAAATTAAAAAAATAAAACATTACACGTCATACTACCATGTATTTTTGATACACAAAAACAAATATATTGACAATAACTATAAAAAAATCACAGATGGCGTACAAACTATATTTATACAGCTTGAAAATAAAATAGTTGGTTTTGATAAATGAAGAAGGCGTTTTAACCAAAACTAGTGGCCACAAATATGACCACCTCAAAAGTGCGTTCTCACAAAAAAAAATTAAAACGGTTCACAAATGACGGAGAAATTCATTAGCATACATAAAAAATATAATGTTGATCCATTTGTGGTCTAGCGATACAGCATCGGAATTGACTTCTTGAAGTCCCAGGTTCGATTCCCAGGTAGGGAAACAAAGCTTTAAAAAAAAACTCTTTCCTAACAAAATACCGTTTCCCGTTATTGACCATGTGCCCAGTTAGCGATAGGCTTGTCACCTATTATATTGTGGGACTTAGTGTCTTCAACTTGTCTTGGGTACCCGGCTTGTATCTCTTCTGGTATATGGATGTGAACTGTGAAGATACTTTACAAAATGTAGAAGTCAAACACATAACCGCCTTCCCGGATAAATTAATTTACATTCTAAAAATTGCTTGTATTAATAATTAATCATGTAATAAATAAAAACACAGTGTGTTAATACCAAGTACATAATTAAAATAACTAAAAAAAAGTATCTTCACGCCCATATCCACGAAGAGGTAGGCAGAGGCACAACCAGGGCACCCACGACTAGTCGAAGACACTAAGTCCCACATTGTGATAGATGACAAGCCTATCGCCAACCGGGCACATTTCCAATCCCGAGCAACGTTTTTTTTTATTAGAAAATTAAAAAAATCCAATTTTCTTTATTCTTAACTGAACCGCTAGACCACAGAGGCGGTAAAACATAAACTTAAAACATTAAAATAACTAATTTGATTAAAACCTATTAAAATATTTGCACACCACAAGTTGGTAGAATATGTTGAAAGGCTTAAATAATTTTGTAACATCTTTGTAATATTCCCCAAATAAATATTTTTCTTTTCTTTTCTTCTTTTATCGAAGTCTTAAAAATATCTTTTTCAGATTATTAGTTTGAATTAGCATTTGATCACACTTTTCCATTAGATCCTCTTTGTATAAGCCGTAGTAACACATTCGACCCATCTCGAAAAGACGGGTAAAGTGGAACTGTATATAAAACTTGCATCTCGTCGATCCTCTTAACTGAAGGACTTGAGATACATCGAGTGTACCGAAAACGTGGAAGAGATTTTATTCCAGATAAACACCTTAACCGATCAAACTACTGTAGTATTTTCTTAACACTTCGGAAAGTTGAGGGGAATTTGCAGGTGACTACAGAAACATTTTATCTTTGAATTTCTGATAGTAAGTGAATAACTTTTTTGGCTATCTACATTTATTATATATAGGAATAAGTGTTTGTTACAGTTTTGGTTTAAAATCTAGATTTTTATGGCAATTCCAAACAAATTTCCTGAGGGTAAGAAATTCAAGTTGAGGTGGCGTTGCCCAATTTATGCCGGGATGTTAGGCCTCTGTTATAGGTTATTCTCCGAACCGGAACACGTCAATGGCAAGCACTGACGTTATGGCAGCAGAAATAGTTAGGGTGGTGGTACGAATCCAGATGAGTTGCTGCGAAAGTCTACTACCTAGTCAGATATTCCGCTGTTAGTTACGGTAAGTCTTTACTTGCCTTTTACGAGCTGCCTGGAAAGCAAGTAGAGGGTCTATTCTACGAAAGACGCCAGATCAACATGAACCTATCTTATCTTATTTATGGGGCAACGCCTGCTGACCGCATTCGTTACAGATCTGAGAAATAGTGGGACTGAAAGAAAATATTTGTGATGTAATAAGAACGGGTTCGTTTTTTTTTTTAAATTGAATCTAACCCCAAAGTAAGCAAATTATATGCTTGTGTTATGGTTATGCTTGTGTTATAGAAATACTTAAATAAATACAAGAATAAATTTAATAAACACCCAAACCCGGAAATGCAGACATGTAAATGTTCATCACACATATCCCTCCCTCCCTCCCTCGTCGGGAATCGAACCCGAGCCTCGCGGTTGGTCGGCATAGTAAGGCGTGTGCTAGCCACTTGACCAACGAGGCGGTCAAATAATGACCAAATGGTCAATGATAGATGAAAGATCGACAAAGAAGTATGTAATGCAAATGTTGATGGATGAAGGTACCCGGTGAAACCTAAGTTGATATTGTACGATCACATCGCACAAGTTTTGTCTGAGGGTGGTGTAAAAAGAGTAATTAATGTAGTTCCTCCATAGGTCTGCAAGGACCGTGTCTAGTGGCTAGGGTACCCTTCTAACTATATCAAACAACCGTGAGGCTCGGGTTCGATTCCTGACGGCAGGCATTGGTGTGACGAACATTTAGGTGTCTGTATTTCCGGGTCTGGGTGTTTATTTAATTTATTCAGGTATCTATTTAAGTATTTCTATATATTAGAATAGTTGACTAACACCCATAACACAAGCTTATAATTTGCTTACTTTGAGGTTAGATAGAAGTATAGGTTATAATTCCAAGGTGCTCTCTTATTCATTTTATTATGATCCAACTAGTGGTTTTCGAGTTATACTTAATAAAGCATACATTTTTTTAATTTGTAAAGAAAAGGTGTTGGACCATTTCAGAACCGTTTGCTATCTTTCGAAACAAACATTATTAAATCGCAAAGTAATAGTTGGAGTCGGTTGTTGAAATTTTACTTTGCCTAACTATTATATGAAATGACAAGTTTCTCCGCGTTCAAGATTGCACGGATCAAACTACGGACAACTGTCGTAATTAAATATATCACTGCAAAAGTAAGTAAAGTTTGTCTTAACACCCACGCCAGGAGGCACAACTAGGGCACCCATGAATAGACTGAGACACTAAGTCCCACAATGTGCTAGGTGGCAAGCCTATCGCCAACCAGTCACACATCCAATTTCGAGCAACATTTTTTGAAATGAAAACTTCTTTAGTGGCGTTGCACACTTTTTTTTGGAATAGGTAAAAGCTTCTTAACTCGCGTCAGATCGTAAGACGGCGCAGAACGCATGCGCGAATAAGACGGCGCAGGACGCTTGCGCGAGATCTAAAATAAAACGCATATTCATTGCTGTTTTTGTATTGCTTACATATTTTCGAAGAGTATAGGATTCGCTATGGATAAGACATAATTCATAATTCTCACAAGACGACATGGTAGCAGATAGTACGTATAATATCTACAGACATTGCTCTATTTGTTCCATCTAGAAAATAAACTTTATGTGTTAGACGAGCAATGTTCGTTATACAGATAATATGGCGACGCTCCAGCCGTCACGTAGTCTCACTTTAGCGAGTTTTTGTCAAGCCAAATGCAGGTTTTTGATATGAAAATAATATTTGTGCATAAGGTACTTCCAAAGCAATTGGTGCAAAATTATTCCCTAACCATTCCGAAATATCAAAAATTCATAACGTTAATACTCAAGTTTTAACTTCTGCCGGCACTCCCATAGTGCAACCCGTATTTTTATTTTATTAGAAAATTGGAAATATTTTATTTTCTTTTTATTGACCGACCCGGGATTTGAACTTGGGACCTCATGAAGTCAAGTCTAACACTTGGATTGCAAGACCATAGAAATCATTGAAATAGAAATGATATATATTGTATATTTATATATGTATATAAATCACTACAAAGGTATATTACAGTTCCAATATGTTGTGTTATTGCTAACATGTGGTCAAGATCAGCTGTAGATCATGGCATTAATTACAGCTTAATATATGCGCGCTTAGATCATTAGACAATGCAGAGCGCATTACTGATGATATATTACTGTGGTGGAGATATTACACTTGATTTGAATAATTAATGAGATGCCTGCTAATTACTCTATAACCGCAAATATTTTGCTGGTAAATATAGGGGTGTGACGACCCCATTGACTGCTTATTACTTGTTATTAAAAAAAAAGTATCTTCACGCTCATATTCCTGAAGAGGCAGGCAGAGGCACAACCAGGGCACCCACGACTAGCCGAAGACTCTAAGTCCCACAATGTGATAGGTGGCAAGCCTATCGCCAACCGGGTACACATCCAATCCCAACACGTTTTTTAATAGAAGACTGAAAAAACCAAATTTTTCTTTTTGTTGCTCGACCCGGGGATTGAACCCGGGACTTCATGCAGTCAAGTCAAACACCTGGACCACTAGCTAACAGAGGTGAGAAAAACTATTCTTCCTACTACTTATATTACATTTAACACAGATTTTCTAAACGACTGAACTAATTGGTTTACAATTTAGTGTGGGTATTTCAATGGTTTCCTATATGATTAAAAAATCGAATTGGTCCTAGAAGTTATCAAGTTAGTAAGTCATCTGTCTATACTAATAATAAAGAGGAAAAACGTGTTTGTTTGTTTGTATTGAATAGGCTCCGAAACTACTGGACTGATTTGAAAATTTCTTATGTCTTTAGAAGCCGGCATTACTCCTGATATACACGGGCAACGTTTTCAACGGTAAATAGAAATAACGCAATTCCTAGGAAAAAATCGAAATTTGTCCACACATGCGAAGCCGGGATAGCATAGGATTAGGTTTTGGCATTCGCGTTAATATTTTGCCATTAGTCAAGTAGAAGTTTGCATAAAATTTAATAAAATTGAAATTCAATTATAATTAGTCATAAGTCATCAACAAGTCACATAAGGGTCTTGGGTAAAGCAGTGGTCTCATTACTTAATCTCATATAGTGAGATTTGGCGGCACCGAGGAAATACACAATACGCTAATTTCTTTATGATTATTTCATTTGTGCACTTTCTCTGAACAAGATTGTACAAAATGTAAATGTTGTTATGAAAAAACTTCGACTATCTTTTCTCATGATGGCGCCAAAACTCTTTCTTTCTTTAGATTTTGGCTTTCTCGTTAGTATTTTAGTTAGCAGTTTGGTTTTATACTAGCAGTATTTTTGTTTGTTTGGTTTTATACTAGCAGTATAAAACCAAACTGAGCTACTCCATAAAGCAGTAGTTTAGAAAAGGAAGGAACTTGATTGAATGGCATATTTCGTTATTTCGAACCCGGAAATAGTTGCCTCAGCCTCTTAATAGGGTCACTCATCAGTCAAACTGTCCCTTTGGATGATAACAATTTCCGTACTCCAATTTTCAAGAAAATTAGGTTTTCTATCACATTACGCCCTCTACTGGAAATATTTTACACAAATTATTATGGTTGTTTAAAAAAACATTGTAGTATACCAGTAATTATATAATTTTGGACGTTCGTTTAAAAATTACTTGACAATCGTAAGACGGTTCTAC
This sequence comes from Calephelis nemesis, assembly GCA_002245505.1. Lineage (NCBI taxonomy): Eukaryota > Metazoa > Arthropoda > Insecta > Lepidoptera > Riodinidae > Calephelis > Calephelis nemesis. The sequence continues at coordinate 377,444 of NJDD01000191.1, forward strand.
CAACCCGGACGAGCTTATATGCAGACCTCTACCACCAAATAATGCTTTGATATTTTAAGCCCCTGACGAAAAGAAGGGACAATACTTAAAAAAATAGACTGTTGTATTTATTTCATAATTAATTTATGTGAGTGATGCACGCATAGAAAAAACTGCAAAAACAGACTTCGATTTTAACGAATATGTCATCTACGTATCTATAGAAAAATTGAGTATTTCCTTAATTCTGTTATCAGATCCAGACTTGGTGGCAATGGTGATCCACTCTTTTATGTAAAGTTTTTTTTAATCAGTCAGAAATGACGGAGAAATAGATACATACATAGTAAATATAGCACTTAAACATACTATTATACCAACCATTATATTATACTAACTCTTTCTCTTTTCAACCCACATTTCAAGATTTAAAATATTTAATAACAGCGTTAGCACACACCTGTTTAATTTTGAATACAAAGAAAAGTACAAAACGTTAGATCTTCACAGCTGGTTAAAAGAATGTATCTTCACGCCCATATTCCCGAAGAGGTAGGCAGAGGCACAACCCTACCCACGACTAGCCAAAGATACTAAGTCCCACAATGTAATAGGTGGCAAGCCGCCAACCGGGCACATTTCCTATCCCGAGCAACATTTTTTTTATTAGAAAATTGGAAACACCCGTTTCTCCGTTCCATTCTCTTTTGTTGCCTGACCCGGGATTCGAACCCAGGACCTCATGCAGTCAAGTCCAACAACTAAACCGCTAGACCACAGAGGTTAAAAGAAATAACGACAAAAGTCGCTAACCACAAAATATGAAATGTGCGCTGGGCACAAACTGAGTCCTTTCTAATTTTGAATTCCGTCCGACGTAGAGCCATAAAGACATGTACAGATGGTACAGCAGTAGTAAGTATTAAACGTTTTATGAATTTCGCCTAGTACACGGTTATTTGCCCAGATGTTGCAGCGGGCTTATTAAATTTTAAACGATCGTTAAGTTCCGCTTGTCGGTAAATGGTTTTCAATTATAACCAGAATTAATTTAGATAGGATTTTATTGATATTATTATTACTAACTTTTGTGATAAGAAGATTTTCGGTGTTTTAGTAGATATTTTTAACTGAAAAACAATTGGCTTTACAATGAACAATGGAATTAGAAGCCGCCAGGATTTATTTACAAATAAGGGTATGCCAGTGTGAAAGTGGCCCCTAAAGATTATGTGTATTTCCTTTTGGAAAGTGGCTAATTTAAAGCTAATAAGGCTAAGTTCACATGGGGAGGTAGTTCCATAATATCATTACATGTGATAGAAACTAGTACGTGATGATAACAAAGAATTAGGATATAAATGTTGTAACAAATGAATAACAAACTATCAGTCGTGAAAGGCAGTAAGTTACTTCACATCCGTTTTATGTAAAAGATAGGTAGGGGTACAGCCAGGACATTGTTAGCCGAAATCCTACAATGACATAACTGGGAAACTTATCACCAATCGAAAACTTTTCTAATTATGCGTAACATTGTTTATATAGGAAAATAAAATAAATTGAAGATAAAAACTATTTTTAGAAAAAGCTTTTATTTAGGCTCTGAAAAAAAGAAAATATTTTTTTTCTTTAAAAATATTAACTATGAACTTACAACCTCATTATACACAACTGGTATAATCATCAAAGCTTTTCTTGCGATTTTTTTGTGTAAATAAACTTGTACCTACTTATTAATTTCTATAAAATCTGCAAAGTTCAAATGAATAAAATTTCAATTTAATTTAACATTGGTAATCGTGACACGCTTATTGTTGTTGTTTTTGTTATATATTATTGTTATTATTATTATTGGATTTAAAGTGATCTCACATTATTTTCCAAATGTTTTCAGTAAGCCCTTTTATTTAATACCCATACTGTAGAAACGTATTGAAATAAACTATTCCGCTATCTTCGATGGTCCGCCATTTTGTGTTTAGAATGACTTTACATTATTTTTCGAGTTGGTCTCAACGAGTCCTTTAATTTGATACTCATGTTGTAGAAGCGTATTAAAAGTAACTTCACTGCCATTTTGGATCGTCCGCCATATTGGATTTAGAATGACGTCACATTATTTTTCGAGTTGCTCTCAACAAGTCCTTTCATTTGATGCTCATAATGTAGAAGTGCATTAAAAATAACTATTCCGCCATCGCGGCTAGTCCACCGTTTTGGATATAGAATGATGTCACATATTTCATCATGCATCGTCATCTAAACTAAACGTGTATAAAAAATTTCAGCTTAATCAGTTGAAGACATCTGCTTCAAAATTGAGTTCAAAGATTCCTCCCGAACTAAAGTGGAGAAAGATCTGATTATTAAAGATCTGAGATAGCTGAATCTGGAATTAAAAATTTGGAATTGATTCAAAAATAACAGCACCTGTGAAGGGTATTGTCACTCAGGAGTCAGGAGTCAGGATCCGTTTAAATATTGGGATAAAAAGTAGCCTTAGCTACTCTTCAGACTCTTAGCTATCTTCAAACCCAAAAACTTAGTTGGAAATTTGTTTTTCTTGTAATAAGTGTAGCCTTTTTATTCAGAAATAAAGTAAGATTATAAATAAAACATTGTTTGAAAATGATAGTAGTTTTCAGTTTTTTTTGTTCCAAACATCCAAAATGCAAGTCTTTGCGTGATGAGCTCGACAAAATTTATTTCTAATTACTAAAATCCGTTTGCCTCATCACTTTCCTAATTTATTTGTTTTTATATATTTAATCCTTTATTGCAATAAAATATATTTTTTATGTTATAGGAAGGCAAACAAGCAGACGGATTTCCTAATGCCGGGTTTCCTGATGGTAAGAAATTCACGCCGCCTAGAGACACCAAAGATGGTAATGGTGCGTTGCCAACCTGAGGTCAGGATGTTAGGCCTCGAGCAAAAGTAGGTTTACCGGCTACCTTACCCTCCAAACCGAAACACGTCGTGACGTTATGGCGGCAGGAATAGGTAAGGCAGTGGTACCAATCCGGGCGAGTCGCTGCGAAACTCTAGTAAAAAAACTAAGGCGAACTTAATGCCAAAAAAAGCATTTTCTCCCAGTTTACCCTGGGTAATGGTAAAAAAACTAATTAATCTCATACATGTAAATGTTCTGTCTGTCCCCATGTTTCTTGGTGATCGCATCATGCTTTAACGGATGAGCGAATTAAGATAATTATTTTTTTGATTGTGCTAGATACTGTTATGAGAAGGTTTATATGAAGAAAAAGCTCGGAAAATATGCAGAAAAAATAGGGAAAACAACACATTGTTTTTTCCAAATATCTACAATTTGTTAGTAACGTCAAGCGATACGAAATTCACCGGGTCGACTAACCTTATTTAAAAAAATAAATCCGTATTTCATGGCATCACTCGAGAAAGATGGACTTATTTTGCTATTTTTTTACCTTCAGTGTCTTCGGATAACCACCATATTCCGGTATGCGGGCGTGAAGATAATTTTAATAAATCCCCATTCGTCTTCATTATTGCATATAGTGTGAAAGTAAGAACCAGTTCTAAAAAAAATATTCTTTTTTTGTTGTGTTACTTATCTATACTTATAATACCTATATACTATGTAATGTTATAAAGAGGAAAGGTTTAATTTTTTATTAATTTGAAATGAATATGCATCAAAAATGCTGCACCGATTTCAAAAATTCTTTTACCTTTTTTTCAGACCAATCAGACATTATTACTGAGTGACACAGGCTTTGTTTCATCAAAATCGGTGCAGTAGAAGCTAAGTTATGAAGGCGAAGCTGCATGAAACTGCTAGTAAATTAATAAAAATATGATGTTTCTTAAAATAAAATAAAAGTGTAATATATACAAAGGATCCACTAGTAGAATATAAAGTAATATATTTATAACAAACTTGATTGTTTCTAATACATGTCAATACACAAAGCTATCAGCTTCACACATCGGTAATTACCAATGCTTCGTCCACATGTGACATAGCTGTCGGGTTTCAATATCGTCATCTATTGGAGAGAACTGGCACAAGGAGTTATCTAGCTTACACTTCAATAGACTGCTGAGACCTATCGCTATTGTCATACAGAGCATCCTATTGTTTGCTTGTATTAATGGATAAAATGTTAAAATTATACTGCACTTACATATACATACATATTGGTATATCTCTGCATCAAATATATTGGAACATCTCGCCTCTGTGGGCTAGCGGTTCAGTTGTTGACTGAATGAGGTCCCGGGATCGGGCAACAAAAAGAAAATTGGGTTTTTCCAATTTTCTAATTAAAAAATGTTGCTCGGGATTTGATATGTGCCTGGTTGGCGATAGGCTTGCCACCTATCACATTGTGGGACTTAGTGTCTTCGGCTAGACGTGGGTGCCCTGGTTGTGCCTCTGCCTACCTCTTTGGGGATTAGGGCGTGAAGATACTTTAAGTTGGTAGCCTATCGCCAACCGGCCACTTGTTCGATATTGGACGACATTATTTTAACAAAAAATTGAAAAATACGTATTTTTATTTGCCAAACCGGGAATGGTAAATAGTCGAAGCCAACACCGCCCATTGTTTAAAAGTAGGTAGTAATGGGTATTTCTTTTTGTCCTAATAATGTGGACATTTACTATTTTTTACTATTTTATAGATCTGTAAATAAAAACATTCCCTTCACACATTCTTTTGTCATAGCAATTTTTTTTTGGGTTTTTAATTCTATTTGGTTTTGAATGCGCTTCGCTAAAATCTCTTAATAGGCGTAAATTTTTCTAACCTGTGTAGACATACTTTTTGTATGACATTGGAAGGCAAACAAGCAGACGGAATTCTTGATGGTATGAAATTCCCGCCGCCTAGAGACACCAAAGGTGGTAATGGTGCGTTGCTAACCTGAGGACGGGATGTTAGGCCTAGAGCAAAAGTAAGTTTACCTTCTTCAGAAATCACTGAATCTGTTGGTAAAAACGGTTGGTTTTTGAGTTTGTCACGAACAGGTGCAACCAGAGACTTTATTTTCTAATTTGTTGTGTTATAAGTTATACTTATAACAATAAACTTAAACAATTTCGATAACCCACAAAGAAACCTTTACGAAAAATATATAAAATGATATGATATAATAAATAATGTAATCAACAATATAGGTCAACTTTATCTCGATTACGTCAACCTTGAAAAAACTTTAAAAAAATCCGAACCCGCATCAAAGTCAGTTAAATTAATAATTTATAAAAATAAAGTAACTAATCCAAACTATAATTAGATTCAATCCATAAAAATATAAAAACAAAGACAGGTTGCACACCGGGTGTGTCGGAAGAAGTGAAAACTTGAATATTAACGTTGTGGCTTGTGCATTAGTTGCACGAATTGGCTTATTAATATTAATAAGCCAATAATTTTGCACGAATTGCTTTAATAATCATTATGAAAGTACTATAATTTATGTGGTAAAATACAATGTTCATTTATTGCACTATCGTACACAAACATGACAACACGAACATTTGCGCAAGCGCCCTGCGCTGTCTTATTTGCAAAAGCGCTCTGCGCTGTCTTACGAATTTTCGAACAGGTCACGTGTCCTGACGCGAGTTTTAAAGTTTTTAGTTTTTTACCCATTCCAAAAAGTGCGCAACGCCGCTAAAGTAGTTTTCACTTCAAAACTTAAAATTAAATTTCCAAAAATACCTAAGGTTTTAATTAAAATTACTTAAAGAACATAGTTATTAAGATTAATAGAAATGGTACATTCCCTTCGTTGGTTTTTTAGTCGATTTGATTTGTTTGTAAATGTTATTGTATTTTGCCATCTATAAATAATATTACCCCCTGAACAAATCACACAAATTGAATCTAACCCCAAAGTAAGCAAATTATATGCTTGTGTTATGGGTGTTAGTCAACGATACTATTACATATAAATACTTAAATAGATACCAGAATAAATTAAATAAACACCCAGACCCGGAAATGCAGACATCTAAATGTTCATCACACAAATGCCTGCCCCCGTCGGGAATCGAACCCGAGCCTCGCGGTTGGTCGATGTAGCTAGGCGAGTACGCTAGCCACTCGACCAACGAGGCGGTGATCGCTTATCATCATAATAGCTAGTATTCATTAAATTTGTACTTCTGTCTGACTGCACTTCAAGGAATTTCTGTAAATGTTACGATAAAAGACGGCACACGTTTTCCTAGTGAAAAAATATCTTCAAACGAGTTGTGGTCCCTATAAAACATACACTTTGCGAATATTTTGAAGTTTCTGAAGTTTAAATACGAGTCATAATGCAAAGTCTGGTGAGATTAGCGAAAAAAATAGAAAATTTTAGAATAAAATAAGAAAATTGTTACAAAATATAAACTTTACTTATTTGTGAGTTTTAACAATTAAACTCATAATAAATCTAAAAGTAAATGACTGCGTCCGTCAAGAACCGTACCCGAGCCTCGTGGTTGGTTGCTGGAGTATTAGGTGCGTATGCTAGCCCTTCGATCAAGGAAGCGCTTAAAAATAATCTATTCATATAATAAATCTGTGAAAGTGTCAATTCTGTACATTGAAAATATTGAAAAAATAAATAGCTGGGGGTATTACTGAAGCAATACCAAAACCAAATATGTGTTTAAAAAATTTTGTCTGTCTGTCTGTCTGTATGTTCAGGCATCACGTGAAAACTAACGATTCCATTTCGATGAAACTTGATATTATTATACCTTATTATCCTGGGCATAAAATGGGTAGGTACTTTTTATGCTGGAAAAAAGTAGAAAAAATAAATCTTATTTTTTTAGTTTTATCACGTGAAGACCGACATCCGCGCGGACGGAGTCGCGGGCGGAAGCTTGTGCACAATATAATAATATATGTTACCTAGTTAAACATTTATGTGTATTTTTAGCACTACCTTCGGTCAAAATCAATTTGTGTAATTTTTATTGTAACAACTAATTCTAAAGTAAGCATAAAAACAATAACTAAAAAAAACTATTATTATCAACCATTTGCCAACCCAACCATTATTATTAGCCAACGATTCTAATACTTACTCAAAACAGATGCTACAAAAAAAATAATAAACACCCAGATCCGGAAATGCATACATATAAAAGTACATCACACAAATTACTGCTACTATCGGGAATCAAATCCGAACCTCGAGGTTGGTTGCAAAGGAGAAAAGTATGTACGCTAGCCCCTCGACCAAGGAAGCGCGTGAAAAATGAACCTCCTGTTAGTATTGTTTATGCCGTAAAACGAAACTGGTAGGTATTGAGATTAATGTTTTGATAATATTAACTTGTGTTTTAAGTTTTTTGTATTGATATGTTATCTCTTGAAATGAATAGAGCAAACCACAACAAATGTGAACAAAATATGCAGATAATTGTGAAACAATAATGATGATTGTTCAAATTGTGTTATATATAAACATTTCCATATGATAATTTCACAAATTGATCACAGCATCGAAGCAAGAAATTCAATAAGATGAAACTTTTAAATTTAGTCGTTTTTATATCCTACATATGCCTTTCACAAGGCACAGCAATTAATAAAATATGTCCAGTAGTCGAACCGGTGTCTAACTTCGATTTAGAAAAGGTAAGATATTTTTTGACTTTATTAATTTATTTTACCCATATACACTCATGATAAATCTGCTACACCGTAGGCTCAGAGTATCAGATATCAAATGACATGATCATTGTAGTCCTACCTAGCTTCTTCCATATTTATTACTTTTTATACAAATCCACATATCGCATTGTATATCTATTTTATCTATCAATATTTCTATATAACGATACTTGAACTCAGAAACTCGCATTGAAATAGCTTACCTTTTTATGAGATCGGAAGGCAGACAAGCAGACGGATTTCATGGTGGTAAGAAATCCACGCCGCCTAGAGACATTAAAGGTGGTAATGGTACGTTGTCAACCTGAGGCTGGGATGTTAGGCCTTACAGCCTTAATTTGGTGGGTAAGATCGTTTCGTCGTCGTAGGGAATTTCAAAAATTCTAACCCTAAGGGGTGAAAAAGAGGTCGAAAGTTCGTATGGCAGACCATCATTTTCTAAGTAAGAAATATGAAAGTTTATTATTGAGGTACCTTAAATGAGTAGCTACGTAGTTAAGCGTTTCTTTAAGTTTCACCCCTAAGGGGGTGAAATAAGGGTTGAAAGTTTGTATGAAAGTCTTTGGTAATAAAATATAATCAGTTTATATAATATTAACTGCCACGCGAGCAAAGCCAGGGGTAACACCTAGTATCAAATATATATCATTGCTTCATGTTACATTGGTTCTTTTATTTTTGAAACCACAGTCTCAGATACTTGACTATTTTTATGACATACAATTTCAATTATACAGGAGTTATTACTACTATAAAGTGATGAATTACATTAAATAATTAGGTAATTAAAATTTCAAAACATTGAAAAATGGTATTTTTATTTTAAGCCTGATGAACCAAATACTCATTATGATAAGATTGACCAAATTACAATCAAATCGTTAATTATGTAATATTAAAAATGAAACATTAATAACATTTGTAGTAAATGAAAGTTCGTTAAACAAATCATTTAATTATAATTATTCATTTAATTCAAGACGTATTTAAGTGGTTAGTCTATTTGTATATTTTTATTTTCATCATCATTTAATCTCAATTCAAATCAAACTGTTGATTTTGAAATTTTAACAGTTAAACCTTACTAACATTTGTAGTTAATTTAATTTCGTTAGCCAAATTTAATTACAGTTATCCATTCAAGACATATTTAAGTAATATTTTATTCGTTTGTAGACTACTACGTTCCTCAATGTTAACCAAATTAAAATATAAATAAAGTATTATAAATTTGTTTTCTATTAGATACCATTCTAATTTCGCAATTTCTTTCGTATAAAGAAATCATAATTAAAATATCAATTGAATAATTAATTAGAAGAAGATAAAGCACTGTGCAACCAACTGGGTTCTCTCGAGTTGCCCGGATAATTAACCACCACCTTAACAATTGTTCGGGTTACAATCACAGTTTTTGCATCTGTTGCGTTTCGTAATACGGAGGGCAAAGTTGACACTAAGCTTAACACTCTGGAAACAGGATAGCGACGAGTATCATATATAGTACCCATAGGACACCGCTGCTTATTACCGTCATAAGAGCCGTGTGTGTGATTGTTATCCTATTCCATGTTATTAAATTTATTCTGGTATCTATTTAAGTAATTATATATTGTATTCGTATCGTTGACTAAGACCCTTAATACAATCATATAATTTGCTTACTTTGGGGTTAGATTCAATTTGTGTAACTTGTCCAGGGATATATATTATTATAACTAGCTGCCCGTTCCAGCTTCGCTCGGATGGTAATTTTTTTACCATAAATTGAGATATAAGCTATCCTATCTCTCATGTGGATCGAACTGCACATGTTGTGCGAATTTTATTATAATCGGTTAAGTGGTTTAGGAGTCCAGTGAGGACAAACATTGTGATACGAGATTTATATATATTAAGATATTCCATAAAAATATCTAACACTGTGAATAAAATCATTATTTCCGATTTCAATGAGCTCGTAATGACTATTTATTTGTTAAGTTTTGTGTGAATTAAACAAACAATAAACTTCCAAGTATCTAGTTATGTAAGCATTACCGAAACAGCATTTATCCTATTCACAGGGATCTCAGGTTGCGTGTGCACTGGGAACAGAGTAGGTTTTTCATTCATTAAGTAAGGTTCATTCGATTCGAGCATACAACTCTCTTCAGTCATTTTAAATATATAGTTGTAACAATTAGAAGTATTAATCTTTAAAACTGTTTAATTAAGTTTTAGTAGTAAATTTTATATTTTTAAAACGTCGTTTCTCGCTCCCACAGACTTGACTATCTTCACAATATTTATAATTAAAAATATCTGTGTTTGTTGTAGTTTGGTAAAGGAATATGGTATGAACATGCAAGATATGAGAATTATTTCGAATCTACAAATTGCGGGACTTTTGAATTTATACCCAAAGGAAACAAAGTACAGACTAGGATACTTGGCTCAGCATACGTCGCTCCAGACTCTCCTAACTACGTAGAAACATTGTTTGGGATAGCACCTGGATCTGAAAACAAGGGAGATCTGCTTCATGAACTAACTTCAGGAAGTACGTATTTACCATTACTAGTGGTCACCCATTGGACAAAATTCGACCATGATAAATTTTAATATCTTCTTGACAAGAACGCCATCTTCATTTCTCAAGACCTACTACTTTGTTTCCAAACTGTATGGTGCGCCATCTTTGATCTTTTATCGTTACCATCAATATAATATTTGTTTGTGTGTGTCAAATGCATGCTCGTGTGGGTAATGTTTTATTTATTGACTTAATTTACTTTGTAAGCATCATTATTGAAAAATATTAGCGTTCTGCTCTTCTCCTACACATTAACTATAAGTGTGCCAAATTTATGCGTCCGCGCAATTTTCGTAAAAAGGGGTTCAAAGTTTTGGAATCGCGTATTAATAATATATAGATAAAAACATAAAAATTTGAAGCTCTAATTCGTATACTTCAAATTTTATGATCCTGCGTCCGCTTAATTTTCTTAAAAAGGGGTCCAAAGTTTTGGCATCACGTATTAATATATAAATTACTGAATAGTTTTGGATACTTTTAAATAATGTAGCCTTTTAATGAAGAAAACTGTTTAGTTATCTTTCGTATCTCCGCTCCGCTGGTTCAGTAATGTGGAAAGAATGACAGATGTAAGATTGTCAAAGCAGATAGACAATACGAATATGGATAGATAAGGTACCCGGGCAGACCTAGGTTGACATTTCATGATCACATCACTCGGAAATTATCCGAGGGGGGTGTCGAGATTCTCCGAAATCGGCGTGTTTGCATGAGAAGGGTAATAATTAATGATTATGAAGGAAGCTAGTTAGGTTTGTCAGGGGCGTGAGGTTTGGCATTTGATATATTCTGCCTACCCCGTAAGGGCTTTGGCGTGAAAATGTGTATGTATGTATGTAGCGTAATAGATATTAGACATTGGTAGCTTAGCATATCATAATGTCAAACTTAAATATGGAGCCTGGAAGTGATAATTTTGTGAATAAAGTTATAATGTTACTCATAGGATTATTCTATTGATATAATTGGAATTAGGATCGTAAGTGCTGTGGCTGCAGCTCATCCAGATTAGAACCAAAGCTTTGGCTATATCTGCTACCATTGAAATACTGGTTGACGTGATCTGAACGGGAAGTTGGTAGAATTTTACACACATATATATCTTCACGCTAAGTCCCTTACGAAGTAGGCAGAGAGTATCGAGTGCTAGACCTCACGATCCTGACAAACCTGTCTTGC
>NJDD01000193.1:15678-34746 GCA_002245505.1 Calephelis nemesis
AAAAAAAGGTCGGCAACGCATTTGTGATACTGCTGGTGTTGCGGATGCCCATGGGCGGCGGTGATCACTTTCCATCAGCTAACCCACTTGCTCGTATGCCTCCTCTTGTATAAAAAAAAATCAAATAGCTTCTACTGATTATTTGATGCGATTGTCTTAAGGCCCCATACTCAGTCAGCCAGAAGAGCCAATCACTGCGCTCCCCCTTTCCATGATTACTATGAACAATGGCGCTCTAAAGTAAACGTCTTAAGCGACAAATCACTATTTTGACACTATAAAAGTAATTTGAAAAAAAGTATAAAAACTGAAACACTTATCTTTTAGGTAGGTATAGTACCTACTTATCTATGTTTACGTTAAATCTGGTGTCGATATTTTCACAATTGAAGTAGACAGAAAGCAAAAGCTTTCAAAAAAAGGGTTAATTTTTTGATTTTTTTCTATCGAGCAAAGTGAAATGAATCGTGTTTTGGAAACACTAGTCTAGTAAAGCATATTCATGTTAATCTTGTGTATTTTTGTCAGCAAGATCCATGATTGCTTTTTATGAAAAAAACAGTAAACTGCTGACGTATTTTAGCGTATATGACCCCTTAACGTCTTCCCTCCTATTAATCCGTGGCCGCTGTGTAGAATAGACTACCTGCCTCCTAGGCAGTTCGTAAAAGGCGAGCATAGTTTACATGTGTCATCAGTCATCACCAACAAAACTACTTTTGAGAAAGGGGTATGAAGCAATTTACTTGGGTAGAGTTTCACCGCCTTACTTATTAATGATGCCAAAATGACAAGGTCATGTTTCGGAGCAGAGATTGACAGCTTGTAGACTTGCACATCGAACCTAATACCCCGACCACATGACAGCGATGTACCTGTAACGTGTCTATGGAGCACTGTTGTCTCTTGCCATCAGGAGAGTTGTGTACTTGTTTGCTTTCTAATCCCACCATAGGTCAAGAAATTTACTTCTTTCTATTTATTTCAAATTTTCAATAACGTAAATCCGACGGGATTTTCTCCAGCCCCCTTAAAATCAATTTGAACTGCTTGCCAACCAAGCAGCTCGAATGGGGCGAACATTATCAACTCTCCGTTTAAGACTTAAGAAATATTTATATAGAAGCATGGCAAAGGAATGAAACTAATTCAGGTTTTAACCGAATCCGAAGACATTATTAGGTACATCGACTGCTTGTAAGTATTTGAGTATGTTTGTTACGTGATTACGCGACCAACAGCCAATTTGTTTTACCTAAAGGTTATTTTTTGGAAAGGTAGATCATCTGCCATAATGGTGAGCTGGTCTCATATTAGGTAATTTTGTCATTATCCAACTAATGTATTTGATACTTTCCATCGTCGGCGCTTGGTAAAACTTCCAAATATTCATATTTTTAAACAAAGAAACATTTGTACTGTTTGACGTATCACTAATAATTTATTATTTTGTAAGCCTACCGGTTTTGCTTATACAGCATCGTCAGGGCTAAAACTTAAACTTAACTTTAGTTTAGTGGTTTTTTCAATACCTAATTTTATTACTATTGAAAAACTGTGTAAATATATTGTTTTTGATGACATCTAGCGGTACATGGTTAAAGCGTTTTAAAAGCTTCCGCTCACCTTGAAACATTGTAATAATAATGACTGTTGATTCTCATAGATGGCTCTTTTTAAAGTTGACGTTTTCATTTTTTTATTTAAATAATTAATTATTTTTAACGAAATTTAATACTGGGAGGAAGCAAAATTTTCGAACTGCATTTTTTATGTAGGTAGGTACGTAATGACTGGTGATTCTAATAGATGACTCTTTTTAAAGTTGACTATTTTATTTTTTGATTTCAATTTTTTTAAAAAAATAATAAAGGGAGAAAGTTAAACTTTTTTTTATGTAGGTACATAGGTAATGCCATTCTCTATATTTTGTAACTGATTTTGAAAATTCTTTTTTTTTATTTGAAGTTACAAGTTACAAATACGTACCTACCAAAATCTTACCGTTGAATCCCAGGAACATAAATAAGAATATATAAGTATAGGTACCCAGGAATACCGATGGGATTAATATTTTTTGTATCACAATAGGTATTTAAACTGAAGTCGATTTTTAGCAGTTTAACTGCATTGTAATGATTTATTTAAATTTCTTTAATTAATTTTTCATGTCCTTACTGTCGATATATGTATATAGAATTTGTATTGTTATACTTTTCGTAGTATCTTATAGTGTATTGCGGAAAAGTACAAGTGTTATTTAGAAAGCATGTTAGATGTTTCTATTAGCAACTGTCTGTGATCTGCGTTTTAAAATTACAACGGAAAAGATGATAACACCAGAAACTAAACTTCAGAACTAAATAATTATCGCGATACCTCTCAGCTGTCATATAAACTCGAACCATTACAGTCAATCATTGAGATATTATTTATTAAAAACTGTTTCTATTCTTCAGGTTAGATTTAATTTTAGATTCTAATTGCAGACACTGTGTAGGTGTACTTACCAAAATATCTGTGTAGTAATATAATATAAAAACATTATGAAAGAAAAGTTAGACTGATCAGCTAGGTACTTTACCATTGTCGCAGTTAAGAGTTAGATACAAAGTTGTTGTTAACGATATGTCTGCTTGTTTCTAAAACCCAATACCACAGATTAAGTGACGTACCAGTGCCTAATTTGTTAATGACATTAGTTTAATAATTATGATACCTTTGCTAGCCGCCTAATTCCACCGACCAAGTGTTGGTTCAAATCCAGACGAAGACAGTATCTATTTCCTGCTTTTGAGTGTTTATTTTATTCATTCTTGTAACTTATCTGTATCCAATCGCCTCTGTGGTCTATCGCTTCGTTGTAGGACTAGTGTTCATGAGGTCTCGGGTTCAATTCGGGTCAAAATTTAAATTGTGTTTTAAATTTTCTAATTAAAAATAACTGTGCCCGGGATTAGATATGTGCCCTGGGTGGCGATAGACCTGCCACCTATGACAGTGTGACATTGATACAGGCGTAAAGGAACTTAGGTACTTCCTGTATCTGTACATGTACCTACTTCATGTAATTATTATTTATAATTGTTCACTACGACAATTCGCTTTTTTTCAGTTAGGTAGATCAATTTTTGTGATTTGTCCTGTGATATTTATTTATTTTATGTTTATTCTAACAGCGTTAAGTAGCGTGTCCTTTAAGGCAATTGACAGCACTGACGATTCTTTCTTATTTACCGTGTATTATACTTTAGTGTCCAACTATTTTGTCGATTTGGTTCTTCGCTCCATTATATAAAAAAATCGCTTTCCGATGCCTTAGGTATATATGTATGCTTATACCTGTTACGCGGATTTAGATGCACTCTTTTTTATAGACAGATAAATTAAAGAGGAAAATATTTATGGATAATATTAATAACACCGAAGTTTGTCCACTCGTGTGAAGTTGAGACGGGCTACCAGTTTAGTTTAAATCGATTAGTTATTTTGATTGATGATTAGGTATTTGTTTATGTTCATATGCTATATTCTAACCTATTACCTATCATTAATATTATAATAAGTTAAGTTACATTTTTCCTGTATTTTTAAACTTTTTTCCTTGTTCATAATAACAAAATGTTAGATAATAATAATGATTTTAGAAAAAAATGTTAATAATAACTTGGCTAATGTGGTAATTTTGTAAAAAACTTTTATAAAGATTATAACTTAAGCAGCTACAGAGCATTAGTCAATTTATTTTTAAAAATATTTAAATTCGATGATAAATTAATTTTATTTCATTAAACTTTAGTTCCGATGTTCAGGTCATACCTACCTATGGCATTTTGATTTTTATTTCTTTGAGCCATGGAACAGAGAAATAGGTATGTTTTGTTTTGCTTTCTAGTCGTAATCTTTTAAGTTTTGTTTGAATAAATTTATTTTGTATATTTTTATGGTTATAACGAATTTTATTATGCCTTTAATATGAAAAAAATAATAATATGCGCTAACAATTGTTGTACCTAGGCAAAAGCCAGATACCTAACAGTTTTAGCAAGTACCTACTCGTATTTGCATACTTTTGTATAGGTAGGTACCCTATACAAATGTATGCAAATGCAAGAGTGGATTGTCGTAAGGTTTGTTACTCAGTTACATTGCAACGGCTGATCCACTATCAATAAAATTTACTACTATGATAGATTACAATCTAGATTATCACAAAGTTTACCCAACTATTTTTATCCAAATATCCGGAAGTAGCCATGCAGCAGTTCTTTAAATATTGACTCGTATTATCTAAAACCAATAAAATAATGCTACCAATCAAGCTTTGAGTTTCAAATACAAGTTTATTGGATCAAGTTTTTCAACATCCCCTTGCGCGAGAGCATACTCACACATGCATAGATCAATATTCAATATTCAACTAACTTCATACCTATTTCATAGTACGTTGATTCGTTCGTCGTCAACTTCACTCTCTTTATGCAGTCTTTGAAGTTTGATGACGTCTTGTATCGTTCACAGTTGTTTTGTCAATAGTTCGTGTTTTGTTATTGTTATGTGCATAATATTTACGACTTTCATTGTGTAATTGTGATGATATTGTTTAGTGCTGAAGTGTGTAGTGTAATTTAGTGTTTGACATCTTGTGTTTTTGTGCTGGATGATTTTCGAAATTTATCTACTGCCGGTAAGTAATGAACACGTTTTAATGAAATTAAACATAGACAATTTTATGTATGTATTAAATACATTATAATTAAATACATAGAATAACCTACATAATATAATATCTGGTTCTGAGTAGGTAATAAATTAAATATTTTAGAATTAGGTACCTAGGTGTTGGGCTTACTTTATTTTACGTTGCAGTAGCAGACTAAAATTAAAACATTGAATAAAAAAAACTGATAACATTTCTTGACTTCAGGATTAAGGATATTGTTGGCATAGTCGTTTTACGACTAAAGCCTATCAATGAAGATTAAAAAAAGGATTAAAAATATTGTAGAAAATTGATAAAATTAACTTTTAAGATTGGGACAATAAACTTAAATAATAGTAATTATAGTAAGCAATTATAAATTATACAAAAATAATATACCCAACTAATTTAAAAATGGCAATTAAATTTTACCGTATCCAAAGAGAATAGGTACCTACCTACCCATTATCATTACCTACGTTTAAAAACTATGTCTTCAAGACGTGTTCTCACCTGAAATTGAAGTTCAATGCTGACGATGGCAAATATCTTTATTTACGTAGGTACCTATATTATCTAGATTTTAGATATATAAATATTTAATTAGTTAGAGGTACACCTATATCTAGACTGTCTTTTTATGTACGCTGCGTTGTACGTGTATTATTTTTTTATTAGGTAAATTTATATAATATTAAAAAAATAGCAAACACCGAAACAAAAAACCGGCCAAGTGCGAGTCAGACTTGCGCACGAAGGGTTCTGTACTATCATCTGTAATAGAAAATCACGTTTGTTATATGGGAGCCCCCCTTTAATATTAACTTTATTGTTATGTAATTATTTCTTCTCTTGAAAAGTACCTAATATACTATGTATATCTATAACTTCATATTCTGTGAAAACGTGAAGTGTCTACGAAATACGAAAAAACAAGTTTATTAATTTATTTTTTTAATATTTTAATTTTTTATTTTTAGTAGGTATTTGTTGTTATAGCGGCAACAGAAATATATAATTTGTGAACATTTCAGCTATCTAGCTAGGTATCACGGTTTATGAGATACAGCTGGGAGACAGACAGCGGAGGCTTAGTACCTAATAGGGTTCCGTTTTTACCCTTCGGATACAGAACCCCTTAAAAATGATAGGTGCCTAGGTACTTACTTACATACGTACACTTAATTGAAATCGGTCAAGCATTTCCTTGAGTTTTTGAAGCGAAGACAAACCTACTAATTTTATTTTTATAATTTAATTTTACATTTATTTTCGTATGTGCTGCTATGTTCACCAGTTTTCATTCATCATTTCAATATTGTTGTGTTCAGCTAGTTTGCCACAACCTTTTGGCTTAGCGATTAGTCAGAGATTTACCGAAATCGCGATCATGAAAAGTATTCGAAGGCACCTAAGCAGTGACATGGTAAAAAAAGACTGTTACGAGGCGCTGCAAATGTACTAAGGCATGGAAGTAAATTCAGAACACCTGCAAACACTTAGGTACATTATTGATACGTATAGGTAGGTCCCAGCACATTATCACTTTGGCCGAATCAATTCAGGAATTTGATCAAAATATATTTCATTCGACTACCTGCCTATAAATTAACAGAATACCTACCTGGTATTTTTTTTTTCAAATTTTACTTATACAAAAAATTAACCCATGATTGCTTTAAAAAATACGAACCTGGAACCAACGTGAAGCAGTCGATATTTATTATAGTAGGTAAGTACTTTACTAAGTTTAATAAAGTAAGTATTTAAAATAAAATGAACATTTGTATTTTACACATTTATTTATTGTAATAAGGTAACTAAATGATGGATTAAGGTAAAAAAATTTTGCTGATGTCTTCAATAGAAATAGTTAAGTTTTTAATTTGTTACAAAATCGTAAAAGAGCTAGGTATGTTTATAGTCAAAAAACTGAAATGCTAGAAGCATGTATGTAGCGTTAGCCAATAGTAGAACTGTGTGCTTGTTCGCTGTTCCATGCCATAAAGAAATAATCTATCATATTTATTGTCTAGTAATTTTCTCATAATGCAAAAGCGGAGCAAACTAAATTTACTTAAAGGAAATTGGGTGCATAAACTTACGCACGCGAGTGAGATGTTATACCTACTTGATTATGGCATTACAAGAAAAAAATCTCTTACGAAAAATATATAAACCACACTTGTATGAAACTAAAACACGTGTGATTGTAGAAACATGTTTCTAAAGCAGACAACTTCGTGATGTTACTTTTGTGTGACAAATTTGCGCGCATCTTAAAATTTCACTTGAATTATTTTTTCATAACGCGCCTAAAGAAGTATAACTTCCAAATGTACATATTCGTCTACATAACAATACTTTCTATTTTTTCAGGTTAAAGTTATTAAGGTACCACATGCCTATCTTAATAACGATTTGGTAATACAGATCTATGGGGTATCGGTTTATCCTGAACACACATAATTCAAAATTTCAATATGGGTGGTGTTGGTAAATGACTGTTGTTTTATTTTATTTATCGGGGAACTATCAGTATTTTATAACGGAAATCTGAGTCATTGAATTTGTTTAAAAAACATTATTTTAATTGAATAACGTGCTTTAAGCACCCTAGTATTATTTGTGTCTTTTAAAAAGACAAAGTGGTATTGGTTTCTCAAATTCACTGGCCTATTTATAATTTTTGATTACTACTTTTAATCGTAAGTGGTACTGGTATCAAATGATTATTTCTTTCTTTCGTATATTGAGGAAGATCATCCGTATCAACATTAACAGAAATCTGACTCATACGTTTCAGTTTATCTCTTCGGAGTGTCAATTGTTTTGATTTGAGCTTGTGTTTTTCCATCTGTCCTTTATCCAAGTCCTTTGTATTATAATCTGTGTCTTTTAAAAAAGGCAAAGGTGACATATCACCGTCCAAATCTTCTTCAGTGTCTCGTCTTCTCCTTTTACCAGTGGCGACACCTATTTGAAGTAGAATAGGATTGGTAACTAATGCTGCTGCAGCACCGAGAAGCGCTAATCCAGCTATTGGCCATAACACTGTTTTAGCAGCTAACGCCTGTGAAACATACAAACACAATTAGGTACAACCATCATTAAAGTAAGGGCTCAGTAGGCTGGTTAGTCTTCTGATGAACGTCGGGTCATGAATATTCGTAAGATGGTCCCACACGATGTCGTTGCTGAGTCGCCATAATGCCAGTAAAATGTTCCGGTCTGGAGGCTTAGGTAGCTGTTAAACTTACACTATATTACATTTAAGAAAACACAAGGGAAAACCTAATACAGCTTTAAATATCATAAAATAAACACGTCTTTTCTATAATTTCTAAGCACTTATCAATTCGTTCATGTAGTTAGGCCACTGGTTCATTAAAAATGTTTTACGACAGAACATTCTTTGGAATCTAGTTAAGCAATATTTTATAAATGTACTTAATATAAAACCTCGTTAGTGATTTTTATTTAATTTTAGTAAAAGAAAAAAATAAAAGAAAAAATGTATATATGTACGCGCGTGACAAGTTATACCAAATTGATTATGGCATTATAAAAAAAATAAACTTAAACGAAAAATATATTAAACGGCACTTGCATGAAACTAAAACATATTTTATTTTAAAGTTTGTTTAAATTTTGAAGCTGGTTAACGTTTTGAAATAATTACGAAAAAAAAATTGCGTTTTGTAGTTTGTAGTTGGTTTGTAGGTGTAATTGTTATTTCAAAAATTTATCTACTATTTGAAACTCATCATATTCTTATTAGTGTTTTTTTTTAAGAATACTTACATGATGATGTTTGTAGTGGTGGCCGCCGTAGTGGCCATCGTGATGACCGAAGTTATAATGGTCAACACCATGGTGGTAGCTGTGGTAAGTTTCAGGAATATGATATTCGTTTCCGTAGTAATGGTGGTCATCGTAATCGTGGTATGAAGGTCCTAAAGAACATAAGTATTTAGCTAAAAGTCTTTTTGTAGAATATTATTACAAACATACATATCTTCAAGCCAAGTCCTTTGAGTGGCAATCAGAGTGTATCTAGTGTCAAATGTCGCGATGTTATTCAGTTTAACATGCCGTGTTGGTCCGGGCTCCTTTGTAGAATAGACTTTCTGCCTTCCTTGCCAGGCAACTCGTAAAAGGCGAGCTTAGGCTTATCGTCAATAACACCGTGACATCTGACTAGGTGGTAGAGTTCAGCAGCGACTCGCCCAGATTGGTACCACCGCCTTACCTATTCCTGCCGCCATAACGTCATGACTTGTTCCGGTTCGGAGGGTAAGGTAGCCGGTAAACTTACCACCACCGTTACCACCTTTGGTGTCTCAAGCCGGCATGATTTTTTTAACATCAGGAAATCCGTCTGCTATTGGAAGGCAAACCAATATCATAAATAAATGTTATTCAGTTTCATATTAGTCTGTGAGCGAAAATGTTGGAAAATCCGAAGAACTTCCATGTAACTAATTATCAATTGCAATTTTAAATAAATATCCCTGAACACAAATTGATTTAACACAAGTAAGGAAATCACCTATACTTGTGTGTGCCTATATAGGTGATAGTCAATGATAGTAATAGACGTAAATGCTTACACAGCTACCGAAATAAATATAATAATATAATAATAATATATATAATAATAAACGGCCCGCGCCGGCTTTACACGGTTATGAAATATTATGTAAACCTTCCTCTTCAATCACTTTATTAAAAAAACGGCATCAAAATCCGTTGCGTAGTTTTAAAGACTTAAGCATACAAAGGGTCATAGGGACAGAGGAAGCGACTTTGTATACTATAAATTGTGATACGGGACCGATGTTCATTACTCTAATGCCTGTCCCCGTCAGGAATCAAACCCGTGACTCACTGTGAGTATGTAGTTAGGCGTGTAACCGCTAACCCCTCGGCAATCGAGGTGGTGAATAAAATAACAAAACTGGTCTACCTGGTACTTCATGGTGAATGAGTCCTCTACTATAACTTGACTGGGATTGGGAGCTATCCAACGGTTCCTGTAATATTTACAACGGTTAAATTTCTTATTATTGTAAAGGAAAAAAGAATAAGATTTTTCCGATGATAAAGTATCTTCACGCCCATGTCCCCGAAGAAGTAGGCGAGGACATTTTTGAGATATCCCGAGCACCATTTCTTTTGTTAGAAAATTGGTAAAACCACATTTTCTTTTTGTTGCTCGACCCAGGAATCGAACCCGAGACTACATAAGATCAAATCCAACACCTGGACCGAAATATAGCAAATGTCTCCGAAATGGTCCCACATAAATTTTAGTCAATATCCTACAAGTAGTTATTAAATAAAACTCAATAATGCAAAGATGCATAGATATAAGTGATTTTTTTTCAAGTATAACTCAAAAACTACTAGTCAAATCATGATAAAACTAATATGATAAAACCTCGTATCCATTCGCTATTTTCTAAAAAATAACCATTAAATCGGTTGGCTATTGACCGAGTAATGTACAAAAATGTAAAAACATGTACAAAAACAACAGTCGAATTGAGTACCTTTTTTGAAGTCTGTTAAAAGATACCTTACACCTCCTTTACGTGCTCAACGTGCTCACGTGTTTCGCATTTACAGACTTTACAACAAAGATTGTAAATACTCTCTACACACACCTCTACAATGATCTCAGATTTTTTTAAATTTAATTATCTATAGCTATTGTCAGAAATTTCACAAACACCCTTTATTTATGGAGTTGATCTACAATACTGTTCTATTAAAACCTTGCTAAATCGTAACCAAATATGAAACTAAATTTCCGAATCGGTATAACAGGATTTTTAAATAACCGTATTTATCTGTATTTAAAAAAAGTGAACAACTGACCAACGCACGAATAACTCTCCTTGTGACAAATGTCCATGGGCAACGGAAGCTATTTTGCATGACTTGGCATGTAGGTTTGCTTGTCATTTCATCACAAAAAATTGATAATTTAAATTCGGAATAATATTATTTTCTATGGTATATAATATTTACAATTAATATTCTACAGGCCAAATATTCTGCACTTAATATTTTAGTGCCACAATGCAAGGCCAATCCCACGATAGTAAACCAATAGTGAAAGGTGAGTATTTTGTGGCCCTTTGCTTTGGGACTTATCAGTTATTTGTTCACGGGTTTCGTGGTCGTAAGATATACACCAGGTTTATACGCACTACGAATAATTATTTTGAAGTTATACTTCTTTTGGCGTGATTGGAAAAAATGATGAGTTAACGATGCGCGCGCACACCGACAGATAAAAGCAACATCCTGAACTTAGTTGCGAACCTTTTTATTATATTTTGCGATTTTTAATTATTGTTGCATGCTATTTATGTATGTATGCGTTGTGTTATTATTTGGTATTTTTAGATTGTCACGCCAAATAAGTGTAACTTCTTACGTGCGTACATGAGTACACACACTCTTTTTTTGAAATTTTGTTGTATTCAAAAGACATTATTTAATTAAAAATTAATAAAAAAATGATAATGCTAAAATTAAAACTTTGCAATAACCCAAAAAAAAACCTTAAAGTAATGTCGCTAAAAAGCATCTCAATCAAGTCACTTTTCAAACAGAAAAATTTCATCGAAATTTATCTATGCATTCAAACGTTATGATGCCACAAAAAATACACACATACACATAGACACACAGACACGTCAAAACACCTTTATTTTTCCATTGGGGATAAAAAATAAATAGTTCCAATGCAGTAAAACTGCTAAAAACAACTGAATTTAAAATCTGACTTCAAATTGTGTCATCTAAGTACATGAAAAATTATATTTAGACTTATATATATTATAGCCAGACTTAATGATATGACTTCAAATAAATAATTTTTAAATCATTTCAAAAATTACGGATATATATCAAGTGAAATACCTGAAAAAATATGTTTAACGACGTACACTATTCTTTTTTTGAAGTTTGTTAAAAATTGTAAATAGTTATAATATTATCTCTGAAAGAAAAATCCAGCCAACCCGTAAAATGAAAAATAAATAATATACTACTTGTACAAAGTGCTTAAGCACTGTAAATAATTAGACAAAAATATAATTATAATTAAAAATATATAATTATATAAAGAATTTTACCTACTATGGCAAAGTAATGCTCGTTTATCTGTTTTAAAAATTGTTAATGTATCGTTCCTCACATTATATTTTTCACTTTTTCAGAAGTTATAGTCTTTGAGTAATGGAAAACTGTCCCTACAAATTTCGTATATTTTTTTCAGGTTAAGCAGAAGAACATGTTTTGAGTTTTTAGATCTTAACTTTTGTTGAAATTTTATCTATTAATTAATGAGATTTTAATTGAATCCAATTAAAGCGATGGCGTCTTGAGATAAGAGGGGTTGTATTTCAATGGCAATATGTTACGTAAAATTTCTTGTCGTTGGAATGAATTATTTTTTTTATTTCATTCTGCAGTCTTTTTTTTGTTACTTATCTTCTTAATAACTTTAAAGTTCCAGCTTGTCTCGAGATTTTTTTAATTAAATCCAATTAGATCAGTGTCTTCCAAGTGGCGACAAAAAAGTTATAATTAAAAAGCAGCATGTTGACTCAAATACCTATTTATTTTGCTACTTATATTTTTTTTACTTTTTATCATTATAAAACTTCATCTTATTTTTTTTAAAAAACTTGTGTGGAGATTTTTTTAAATTATCAAAGTTCAAGTACTGCGTCGTATTGCGTAGGATAAGAAAGATTGTATTTAAATATTAATTAAATACAATTAATTAAAAAGATTGTATTGTATTAATAATAACCTAATATGCAAAAATTGATTTGCTTATTATGGTTTCATTTAATATTTTTAAAATTTTGAATTTCGAGAGTCGAGTCGAGATTTTTTCAGTTATCCAGATTGTGAATTATGTGGGTGAAATAGCAATATGTTAACGCAAATGCTTATACTCTCAAATTCCCTTGCTATTGGCCAAGAACGTCGCCTTAAGAATTTTTAAATAACTTGTGTCGAGATTTTTTCCGTTAAATAATTAAGTCCAATTTGAGCATTGCCCTCCAAGGGCTCCAGGCACGCTCCATGGCTCGATGGGTCTAGTCGCTGGCCCCTTTCACACGCCTCTTAATGTTCCTTTTCCGCTTTCGTGTCTTGAGGCTCTTAAACCGAAAGTTGTAGTTAAAATGCATGTTGTTTATTCATATTGATTTTGTCGATCGTTTTTTTTTTCATTTTGGTTCTTCTGATTTTTATTTTTCAATAGAATTTAAAAATGGAAGAGATTCTTAATTTCTGTGATTAAATATTTCTTCAACGACGAAGATGTTGACGTTCTTTTTTAGGATTCTGTAGCCAAAGGCCGAAAACGTAACCTTCAAATATTCATCATGTCTGTCTGTCCTTCCGTATGTCACAGGTACTTTTTTCCGAAACTACAGGAGCTATGCCGTAGAAACTTGGTTAGTACATGTATTATGTAAACTGCATTAAGATTTGCACATAAAAATAGAAAAATAACATTAAATTTTGGGCGTTCCCCATACTATTGATAGTTCTTCCAAAATGATATTGAGGTTTCTACTATCATTTTTCTCTAAACTGAATAGTTTATGCGAGAGACACTTATAAATATGTGTCTCCCCCTGTAATTTTTAAAATAAGAGAACGATAAAACCCAAAAATATAAATGATGTATATTAAAGGGTTTAAATGAGATCTAGTAAGTAGTTTTGGTAACACCAACACTTGAAATAGGTGTACCTATTCATCAGAGGTATATGTGTATAATATGAAATAAATGAACTGATTTCTGCTACGGAACCCTTCACTCCGACTCGTATTTGACCGCTTTTTTAATATTCAAGATAATAATTTTGATTACATTAATGATTTTTCATTTCACCAAATTAATAAACAAAGGTTAAATAATCGCCTCTGTGGTCTAGCGGTCCGGGTGTTGGACTTGACTGCATGAGGTCCGGGATTCGAATCCCGGGTCAGCCAACAAAAAGAAAATTGGATTTTTCCAATTTTCTAATAAAAAAAATGTTGGTCGAGATTGAAAATGTGCCCGGTTGGCGATAGGCTTGCCACCTATCACATTGTGGGACTTAGTGTCTTCTGATAGTCGTGGGTGCTCTGGTTGTGCCTCAGCCTACCTCTTTGAGGATATGGGCGTGAAGATACTTAAATAATTCACATCTTTTAGAGAATACATTTTGTATGTTAGGAAATTAAAATCGGTTTATTTAGTTTTGTTGCGTTTAAATTTAAACCTATTAATTTTAGTGTTTGGTATAGTTTTAATCCGTAAATACATTACGGTAGATTTTTTATTTGTAAATTCGGTGTTGTGCGGTAGATGATTCGACATCTGTCGAAAATACCATTGTTTAAAAAGTATTTTTTTCAGTATTTAGTGGTAAAAAGAATTAGAATTTATGATTGTAACATTTTGGGGCGTAACGTTAAGACAAAATAATTGCGTATATATATCGTAATATTGGTTACACATTACATTAGCGTCACTATACTATAGGTATTCGACAAAGCAATCATCGACGTTATATCTATTACCAAGTCTATAAAACAGAAAATTTACTTGTGTAAGGGTCTCTAAAATTATGCATCTACCGTCACGGGAAAAGCTTTCAAGGTATGTGTTCCCAGAGCAGCGTCGAGACCCATTTCAGAGAAAATTATTCACCAAGCAGTCAAGTCCATAGTATGAGTACAGATATTGTAGAAAAAATAAAATACATAATCATTTTACCTCGAATGAAAACTTGTATGTTTGTCTTTATCTTAAACTAACTTTTATTATATAATATATACTAGGTTCCGCCCGTGACTACGTCCGCGAAGATGTCGATCTAAAACTGAAAAATTAAGACTTTTTTCTTCTACGTATTTTTCCAGGATAAAAAGTATTCCATTTTATGCCCAGGATAATAAGGTATAATTATACTAAGTTTCATCGAAATCGAACCGTTAGTTTTCACGTGATTCCTAGACATACAGTCAGACAGACAGACAAACATATTTTTAATCACATATTTGGGTTTGATATCAATCCATATCCCTGCTATTTATTTTTTCAATATTTTCAATCTATAGAATTGACCCTTCTACAGATTTATTATATATATAGAAGATTTTACCTAAAGACCAACAAGTTTATTAATATAAACTTAAAAGGTAATAGATTTCATAGATTGTTTAATTAAGTTTGATTAATTTACTCGATATAATAATGTTGTATAATTATAACATGTATAGTTATATTCAATATATTATGTATATGAGTATGTATATATATAAATCGTCTTTAGCGAGATAAGAGTTTGGTTTTTAATAATGTCTGATATAAGTTATTTTCTTTTTAAATAATTGTAAAAATGTATCCGAAAACTGATTATTGTTAACTGAGGCGCTGTAGCGGTTGGTTGCTTACTGTTTTGAAAAAGCTAATTATTTTTTTATTTTAGACAAGGGCGTTAGCATCTGCCATATTTCAAGTTTAATTATTTTCATTAAGTTATAGTCAGATTTTGTAAAATCGAGTCTAAATGATTCAAAATAGCAACAGGTAAGTCGTTATACTCAACAGTCAGTCATGTCAGGGTCATAGGCAAAGCGGTGACATCCTTACCGAAGCTTATCGAGTTAGATTTGTTATCTGTTTCCATCACACACTGATTTCTTCATTAGTATTTCACTTATTTTCTTCATCTCAACAAAATTATAGAAAATGCCATTGCCACCTTTGGTGTCTCTAGGCGGCGTAAATTCCTTACCATCAGGAAATCCGTCTGCTTGTTTGTCATTATCATAAAAAAATCTACCAATTTTAAAACCCGACGGAAAAATAAGACACGTTATAAGTTTGATGTATCTGTATGTGTACGTCTGACGCATCATAACTCCCTAACGTATGAACAGTTTTCAATCCCATTGTTTTATTTGAAAGTTAGCGTGATCAGGATGGTTCTTAGCTATTATTGCAAATTTGGACTATTGGGTTATTGGAAATTTTTAATTTAATATTTTTAGGTAGGTACCTCAATTTGGATACGAAATTCAATAATTTAAACAATAACTCATTTCATACGGCACTCGTTGAAGTGGGGCTATCCTTGATTAAAGAAAAAATGTACTTAATTGTTACATGGCTGACGGGTGATGCCGCGGGAGAAGGCTAGTGTAAATGATATCTCCCACCAGTGCAGTGAGTCAGTACTGACGTTTCCGTTCTAGCGAGTTATCATGAATGTGGGCCACCATATACTGGTTTGTATGTTTAAAATGTGTTGCAATAACCTTGATGATGTGGTTAGAAAATATTTTATATGGTTGAAGAAATCTTTTTTTTTTAAATAAATAAATTTAACCATGCTGATTTTTAATAAAGCAAACAAAAAAAGGATTTCCTGTTTAGGCACAACATCTAGATGGTGGTATTGAAGCGTTGCCAACATGTTGCTATTGTGTCTAGCCTCTTACGTAAGAAAGTTTGCCGGCCTACCTTCTTGCCATTAGGATAATCTGTGACTGTTTTATGGCGTATAACATAAATTAGTAAAATATATTAAAGCCCGTATCCCCAATTATGTAGGTAGATGTACCTACAATCAGGGCACCCACGATTAGCCGTAGGTACTTAGTTCAACAATGTGAAAAGTGGTAATCTTATCGCCACTCTCGCTTTTATAGAATCCCGGTCAATGTCCTTTTTATAAGAAAATTGGAAATATACAGTTTGAGTTGCCCATCTTGGGGAATAGAATCCGTGACCAACGCCAACACTAGATCACTAGACAACAGATGCAATGCTTACTTACCTTAAACTTTACAGGATGTTGAAGTGGTGTGAAGTTGGTGTAATGTTCAGGCTTTTCATATTGTAGCGTCTGAACATTGGTATAGTTCTGAAATAATTTAGATATAGGTATCTAAGTATTTGTAAATATACTACTTCAGGGCTCAGTCGATGCAGTTCATTAGTCACTCTATTATTTTGTTCTGGAGCCTATTAAAATATACAATTATTACAATACGTACAATGATCTCCAAAGTACAGGCACAGATTTTTCCATGTTTTATATAACATATATATATATTTCCATCCTTGGCACTTAGTGAAACTCCATATGTATTTTTAATGCATGAAAACACTTACACTGTTTCACTTAATATATTTAAAAAAAGTGAAATAATGATATTAGCCACCCAGTTTCGCTTTGATTGCATCTTCAGGGCTATAAGTAAGTTGCAAAGTTATTCAAAATATTCTCATATAAACTTCTAATCTTTTTGTATTTTCTATTTTTAAAATTAACATCAACAATTTTTTTGTTGTTTTTTTCTAATTTGTAAAACTTTTAACACTTTAGAAACTGATGAATGAAGTTTCACGAAATAGCGGTTTAGTTCTAATTTTAATAACAACAAGAAAAGTTGGTTGCATCAAAGGTTCATGACACTTTACTAGACCTACTTTATTACACCCACAGATTTACGATCTACTATCTATGGTTACACCTATAAAAGTAACGATGATGCTATCGCCATAGTTAACTAAGGTCATGGGATTGAATCATCAGATCGCGCGCTATTCACCTAAATAAAGAAGTATCCCTGGACAAATTACACCCCCAATGTAGGTAAGCAGTATATATAATATATGCTAGTGTTATGGGTCGACGACACTGCTACATAGATACCAGAGTAAACTTTATATAAACACGTCTAATTGCGCCCGAAAATCCAGACTAACAAATTCCTGCCCCCGTCGTTAATCGAACCTGAGCCTCGCGGTTCGTCGGTTGGCCTATATGCTAACCCTTCGACCAACGAGACTGTCGAGTTATAATATTGTTATTATTTTAATTACAGGTATTTAAAACGTTAATATATAATCAACATCTTACTTACAACACTATCTTCTTTCGTGGAAAACTCTTTAATTTCCTTATTGAAATTAGTTATTGGATTGCATTTTGTCCTATAAAAACTCAAAATAACAACACATATAACAACTAGAGCATTATTCACATATAAAATTTTCATATTGAAAAAACACACACGCTAAAGGAAAAACCACAAACAAGAAGCTTACAGTTGGATGGCGTTCTTTATAAAATCTCATTACAAGAGGGGCAAGGATGACAATTTGATAGACTAGGACAGGGATTCCCAAACTTCGCGTCACAACTCTCCAGGGTGTTCAGCACTAACTTAGTGGTGTCATAATTTAATTTTTCCGGGAGCTGTATTTGGCAAAAATATTGTTATTGAAACAAGGTTTATGATAGAATAGACCTAGACTTACAAATAAGCTACATTAAATGCGACAAGTATTAATAAAGTGTTGTAATCTTTTTGGGTTGGTTCATAAAAAGGTTTTGTTACTCGTATTTTATTTCCTGATACAATAAATTAAGCATATTAGAAAATCTTTCTTAGAAGTAGTTTTGCCGACGGATTGATCTGCAAAATAATCTTTATTAATAAATAGTTAATTGAAAACTACAAAATACCGATTTGCTTTTCCTTATATTCAAAATAACTATTACTTTTACACTCTCAACCGAATTTAATGCTGTATTTAAATGTTGGAAAACACTATCTTTCAAATGAAATTGCACATACATTGATAGTAAGTACATCTAAGATAAGACATAAACATACGCCTAAATTGAGGCTCTCTTTTTCTTGGAAATAATATCGAGAAGTTTGAGAACCACGTGAGTAAAACAATGGAGTCCAAGATATGGTTCTGCCCTGTTGAGTGTTGCGATGTGGTTTCATTGTTCCTAATCATTATAATGGGCTTGTGGATTGTTACACGGTGGATGCACTGCAGATGTTTGTCAAGTCACCATTAGGCTGAAATGAAACCAGCCTAATTTCATAAGGGCTTGTGTAATTTAATTATGGTATGTCAGCACCTTTTCAATAAAATTGTTTTGATAGTGTCAGTAAATTTTACTTACTTGTGACTATTTTGTTCGAAGTTTTGGCGCCATCGTGAATAAAGGTGGTCGCATTTGAATTTCGTGTTAAATTGGTTAATTTAGGTGGGAATTAGATTAATTTTGTTCAGTGAAGGTGCACAAATGAAGTAAACATGAAGAAATAAGTGTATCATCTATTTCCTCGTTGCCGTCAAATCTCACTAGATGAGCTTGAGTAACAATGCCACCGCTTTATTCAAGACCCTGACCTGACATGACTTTGTACATAATGACGAATGACTGTATAAGAATTAACTAACTTGACATTGACAAAGTTCGCCGGATAAGCTAGATCGTCATGAAAATAATTTGTGTTACCGT
>NJDD01000193.1:38663-57285 GCA_002245505.1 Calephelis nemesis
TTACCCGGGCAAGTTGTTGCAAAGCTCTTTATCAGTGGTCTTGTTGCCAAGGACCTTTTTTATTTATTTACTCTGTTTTCGCCTCTTAAGAGCTGTCTAACAGTGAGAAGTTTGATTGTTCTACTCATCGGACCCTGACCAAAAATATCTTCCCGCCCATATCCCTGAAGAGGTAGGCAGAAGCACAACCAGGATACCCACGTCTAGCCGAAGACACTAGTTCCACAATGTGTTAAGTGACAAACCTATCGGCTAACCGACCCGGACCAACACGGCGAGAAACTACATAACAAATACAGGAAAAAATATATTTGACGGATTTATATGATATCGAACTGTTAAAACGAATATTGGCAAAGTTTCACCTGTGTTTAACCTTTTTATATTTTCAAATTTCAACCTTCCAACCTTTTTCACCTTGTAATAAGGTACAGCTATTTAGCGGTATTTGTAAAGGTATTTGCTAGACATCAGTATCGAGACGGTACTTATTTACGGTATACGGAATATAGGTACTTACTTTGGAAGCGGTACCTAGATATAGATATGGCAAGAACCGCTAAATGCCAATATAGAACCTGTACTTTTGGTATCGGTTCCAAGCCTTGCTTAAGTATGTGAAAGTGTACAATTTACTTTAATCTCAATAATGGAAATTTACTAAATATATTTTATTGAAACTGCAAAACATAAAAGTAATTGATGATTTTACAATACTTATTAATTCACGGTTTAAGATTTAAAAGGCACACATCGATCAAAGTCTAACTATTGACTCCGTCGAGTTAAGGTAGGACAAATCGATATGTAATCGAAAATGAATACAAACTCGTTGTGAGATTATTTAACATTAACTGGTTATAAATCGATTTCTAATATTAAACATACAAATATTCCTAGAATTATCTACCGATGATAATGATTGAAGACACTACATTCGTATTGGCATGATGAAACGCTTGGGATTAATTGTACCTCATTACAAACTTCTCTCAAAAAACAAACAATTCATTTAACAAAAAATCTAAAATAAAATTAGTGGCATCAGCTAGCTTAAAGTGAAAGTACTATCAACATCGGTCCAGCCGTTTCAGAGTTTAACCGGACCAAACAAAAATTGTATAAAATATTATACTCATATATATTATAATAAAAGCATGTAGTAAAAAGCGGTAATTTTCAATATTACTAAAAGACACTTGAATTTACTTATTTTTCTATACATAGATAATATGTAATAATTGTAGATATAACTTTAGTTAGACCGCCTCGTTGGTCGGGTGGCTAGCTTACACGCCTAACTACATCGACCAACCGCGAGGCTCGGGTTCGATTCCCGACGGGGGCAGGCATTTGTGTGATGAACATTTTAGATGTCTGCATTTCCGGGTCTGGATATTTATTAAATTTATTCTGGTATCTATTTAAGTATTTCTATGTATTAGTATCGTTGACTAGCACCCATCACACAAGCATATAATTTGCTTACTTTGGGGTTAGATTCAATTTGTGTGATTTGTCCAGGGGTATTTATTTATTTATTAGTTATACTAAAATGGTAATTTATAAAAAAAAAGAGAGAAAATGCTTCACGTTTTCGTTCGCTCTATCTTTTAAGTAAACGCGTCACAAGAACCGCTTGTGTGATCTTATGGTCTATGTGAAATAAAGTTTCTGTTTTTTTTTACTAACATTTACTTAAAACCATTAAAATAATAATATATTTTTAATGTATCCTGTTTTATTTGGAATCTCAGTTAAGATTTAAAGGCAAACATCGATCAATGTCTAGCCGTGGAGCGAAGGTAACGCGGGAAGTGTCACGATGGATCGAGACGTAATCGAGTATCAATAGAAACGCAATTTGTGATTGCATTAGACTTGACAGCTCGACTTCAAAGTGAATGATGGGCTCTTGCCTCTTTAAATTTAATATTTTATCCCATTTTGAAGTACATTTAAATTAAGTTACATTTTTAACCGAATCTGAAATTTCGAATTGAGAACCTTCTTCGTTCACAATTCGAATGCTTGTTTTTTTTAATTTGTTTGTTACAAGATTGATACTTATTTCAAAATGTAGTTTCGGATTCAGAGGTGATCTCATATTTATGTTATCATGGTCCGAATTTTGGTTTTTGAGTTGTACATAAGTTATATAAAGGAAAGTCGTGTTAGACTACTACACTACACTATTTATAATTCAAGAACAGCTGAACCGATTTGGCTGAAATTTGATAAGGCGGTCGCTTCAAACCAGGCGAAAGACATAAAAATTTTATTATTTTGGTCGACTGAAACTAGAAAAAACAACATTTTTATTTATCCCATACAAACTAAATGGGTGGAACGGAATTCGCCGGAACAGCTAGTAATACATAAACTTTCCTTTATGTTAACGACCTTATCAATGATTAAGCATTATGTGGTACCGCTTTGGTATCGTTTAGTATCTTTGAAAAAAAAGAACAAAATTGTTACGTAATACCCAACGAATTAGTTGTAGTCCGTTTTTGCAGTTTTCCTGCGCTTAATTATTGAAATATAGAACCATGTTTTATGTTATTATGTGGTAGGTCAACAGTGGCTTGATGTTGCATATGCGGCGCTGTCGTGAAGCCTAGCTTATTGTGCAAGTCTACCGGCAACTCTATCCTCCATATCGGAACATAATATTGTTATTATGGCGGCAGGAATAGGTAAGACCACTGCACAGCACTGTACCATCAGAAATTTTAATACTGATTAAAATTTCTTTAAAACTACCGAGGACTACTAAAATGACACTTTTTTAATACATAACTTAAAGTGTGTTAGTATTAATGATTTTTCAATCTGTTACTTGTTTATTTTGCATCTTGAGAATTTTTTTAAGGCAAAGGGGGATAGAGATTTCTTTTTTTATTTTGCAAGTTTCACAAAAATTTTATATTATCTAAGTTACTTAATTAAAAGACAAACAAAAAATTCGATTAAATGAAAAATATTAAAGTGCAACATTTACATAAAATGAAACATGTTTTACAAATGGTGTCAGGTCTCTTAGGTCATGCTTTGAGACTAGCGAGTTCCACCTTCCTCCATTTTGCATCAGCGCAGCTTTTGCTGGCTTGTTTTCATTTAGATAGTGTAGCGTCTTTTTTTTAATGTTGACATAGATAAATGACGTTAAGTAACGTTTGTCAAATTTTTTAATAATATTATATACAGTAATAAATTACGTTTGTTATATGTTAATATTATAGTCTGCAGTAAAGTGTGATAAAGACTATAATACCATAATGAAACTTTGAGCACTAGTCCATGTTTATTAATAGAGCTCTTGTCTAAACATCGTCAACTTTCAAGCTACGTGATTTGCCGCTATCCTATTCCTGTCCCCTTAATGGCAGCACCATGTTGCAGTTGGGTGCCTAGGGTAGTTTACCCGTTACGCTTAAGACCTGGGCCACTGGCCAGTGTCACATCTATAACATCTACGGATTGTGTAGGCTATAGTTGGTTTTTACCACCAGGAGAGATATGATTGTTGCATAGTCACATATAAAAATGTTGATACCTTATTTGACGTCTTAAAGGATAGTGTACTTAGTGATTCCCAGATTTCCTAGAAATAAACAGGGCGCTTTATTACCTGTTTTGTAATATTATACAAGCGACATTACTCATTTTTTAATTACGTTTTTTTCTAGATCCACTCGAACCTTAGAGGAGGCAGTGTATTATATTTGTATCTCAACAGGTGCAAAGGCAGGTGAGGTAAATGACTTTCAAAGCTTGAGTGAAGCGGAAGGAATCAGCTAGTAGTGGCTTAAAAGCCCAGTGAATGTATAATAGATGCTAATTGTGAACTTAGCCAGTATGTGTCTTTGTGTGCTCTGTCGAGGTGTTGACATTGTTGATGATGATGTTTAAGACATATTATTCTGACTATGTACAAAGATGTTATTTGCACCCTTAGCTCTAGATCACCCTATAATTTATGCTCAGCTAAAAATCAAGCGGGTGATGCTGAAATAGAAGTATGACATCGTGAAAAAATATCTCATCATAGGTTCTCTTGCTCTGCTATCTCTTTAAATCTCGCTGCTGCCTATGAAAAAGTCATCCGTAATGAGAGACGGAATAAAAACCAGGTCGCGATAAGTACTGCAGGCATCACGTTGAACGTGAAATACGTCTCGATGTTGTAATTACAGAGGTTTTTTTTAATTAACGTTGATTATAGTGACGTTGTTTTCAATAGAGATTCTAATTTGTGAGAGTATTTTCAATACAAACAATGGACATACTTAACAGTCTCTTGTAATATAAGCTAGCTTTACTAACGAACGTTAAAAGCTTTATTCCTAACTATAGTAGTATAGTTTAAATTATGCGCTTCAGCTGTATACGTCAAGCTTCGGAAATCCGAATGTATTTTAAAGATATCTGTATAAGTTGTTATTTCACATAATTAATTGTTTCGATTAAATTTAGATTAGGTCAGCCAATTTATAAATGAAAGTATACAGCGTAAAAAGAGTAAATAGTGTAAAGCCGAAGCGTATAATTTAAATAGCATAGATATTGCTATAATCATATTAACAATTGAAACTATATTCCTATTGTTAACGGATCGGCTGGTGCCATAATTATTTTCATCGACACTGTACTAGGAACTCAAAGTCCGTTTTCCATCTTTTACTCCTCTACATTGCTCTATATTCGGTATCTCTAGTTGCGTATGTCTTTTTCCCCGACATATTGCAAGTTTTTCGAGCCAGTTACTTCTAGATAAATATGGATATTTCTTGGATAGTTGCATATATGTGTGTTCGATCCCCGAGTCGGATAATAAGAAGAATTTCTTATTATCCGACTCGGATCGACAATTTTTTCGCCAAAACGATGTTGCCCGGGATGGTAAATGTTGGAAATAGGTATGCCACCTTTGTGGGACATTAGTTTATTCGGCTTATCGTGGGCCACCCTGGTTGTACCTCATCCAATCTCTTCAGGAATACGGCTGTGAAGATATATCAGTTATTGGATTAGCTTGTTTTACTGGCGTCTATGATGTACGAATTTTAGGCATTTGTTGACTGTCGGTTTACGTAAATTATAACCTTAGACGGCTTTCCTGTGGCTTATCCACTATGTCACGGACATAAATTCTGCTACGGATGTAAGCGTTTTTAATACAATCCACAAGTTACATCACATATCCGTCGCGTATCCATCTCCGTAACATGCTTACGCCATTCTAATAACGGCCATGATTTAATTCTAAAATATATAACATAATATTCCTAATGACAGTTTTTATAAAACCTGTCTTTTTAGCTTGTCCGGCACTTACGGGGTCATAAATGGGACTGGTCAACTCAAGTCACTTTGTCCAAGCCGCATTTATTCGGGCTAAGCCTGAGATTTATGGCCTATACATACCGATAGTAAATATTACTGTCTTAATATACGAACACATTTCTTCGTAATAGATAATGGCTGTATCGCTATAAAGAGTGTATCAATACCAAACCAAGCAAGTTGTACTCACTTCTACTGTGTATGGAGTTTATCGTTATATTATTCACTAGGTGGTAGAGTTCAGCAGCGATTCACCCGAATTGGTACCATCGCCTGCCGCCATAACGTCATGACGTGTTCCGGTTCGGAAGGTAAGGTAGCCGGTAAACTTACTTTTTCTCGAGGCCTAACATCCCGGTCTCAGGTTGGCAACACACTATTACCATCTTTGGTGTCTCTAGGCGGCGTGAATTTCTTACCATCAAGAAATCCGTCTGCTTGTTTGCCTTCCTGATTTAATAATTATATAATTTCTTCATGATTATTTCATTTGTGCACTTTCACTGAACTAAATTGTACAAAATGCCAACAAAATTGACTAATTTCACTCAAAATCAACACGAAATTCAATAATTATGAAAAAACTTCGACCATCTTTTCTCTCGATGGCGCCAAAACTCTCTCGTTCAGTAAGTTACGTGTCGAAATCTATGACACTTTTAGTCTAAAAATGTGTTTCTCTTAGTTACCAATAGAGGCGCTGTTCGAAGTTTCGAAGAAATAATTTACAGAGACGGTAGCGAGTATAGTAAACTCGACAAACCGTAAACTCATGGTAAGGCCTCTGTACGCTGATGTATTTTTTTTTACTGCGACGGACCTAACTCACGTTATATTTCATTTAATATCCATGGCTTACAGAAACACGCCTATCCCGTTAAAAGTGCTGAACAAAACGCGCTAAAAGTTGGTTTTCTTCAGAAGTAGGACATATGGAATTGTCATGCCAAATATCAAAAGCGTACAACTCATCTACAATTATTAGTATAAGTTATAGCAACAGAAAGTATAAAAAGTATCTTCACGCTCATATCCCCGAAGTGGTAGGCAGAGGCGCAACCAGGGCATCCACGACTAGCAAGCCTATCGCCAACCGGGCACATAATATCCAATCACGATCGAAGTTTTTTTATTAGAAAATTGGAAAAACCCAATTTTCCCGGGATTTGAACCCGGAGCCTCAAGCAGTCAACGCCAACAACTGAACCGCTAGATCTTAAAAATTTAAAAACTACAATGTTTTGGTCGCAAAAAGCGGAATAACCGCTCAAAATACACAAATCATTTTAACGATACGTACCAGTGTATTTAAATACTACCAATCCAAAACGATCATCCAGTCTATTATAACAGGATCGGCACGTCCGAGCACCTATGTTAACCCTGTACAAATCCCGCTGTGGCTATTTTAGAAACGTTTTTCGATTCCAATTGTTATCCTAGGGTTTAACGCAGCCGGAATTGGTTAAATTAAACGACAATTCATCGAACCCAAATTATATTTTGTTTCATTTTAACATACCTGCTTATTTTAAATCTCGATTAAAAAAGAGAAAGTTTGACGTGTATGAGTCTGTGTGTATGTGTTCACGTGAGTGTGAGTGTGTGTGTGTACGTGCGTGCGTGTGTGTGTGTGTCTGTCTGTGGTATCCTTACTCATATACGATTTCGTTGCGAATATTTTTGTTTGAAAGCAAACGTGATCGAGATTGTTCTTAGTTACATTAGGTAAGAATACGTTTTATGGGTGTTGTTAAAAAATTAAAAAAATATCTTCATGTCCTGTCATCAAGAGGCAGGGATTGGAACAACCAGGGCACACAGGACTAGCCGAAAACACTTAAGTCCCACAGTGTCATAACTGATAAACGCAACGACAACCGGGCGGTTCCGGTTTTATTAGAAATTCTCTCACTGTTCGCGTTGCCCTATCCGGAGATCGAATCTCGGTACCTTTTATTAGATTATTTAGATATACCTTTCTGTCAACCAGCTCTAGTGGGAGACTCTATTGCTGACTATGACCTTACTCCTTCCAATGAAACAGCTCGTAAAGAGAGCGTACTTTTTTCACTATCACCGTAACTTTAATAGAGTTTTATCGACGACTTGCCCGAAATGGTATTACCACCGGTTTGAAAGTCGGTAAACGGACGAAATAGGCCTAACCTAGGTTGTTAAAAGGCTATGACCACCTTACGTTGTATAGGCAACGTGTATTTCTTACTTTGACCTCTTGTGTGATTTTTAATGTTACAATAATCCTAAAATTTTAAATAAATCCAACAAAATCTTTATGTAATATAGCTAAGAACCATAATGATCACCTCAGAAAACAAACGCTTCAAAATCCATTCGTACAAAAGTTATGATGTGTGTCATCACTGCCATCACGCACACACACAACTAACACACACATGTCAAACTTATAAAAAATAATTATTATTAGTAGACACTATTACATAATCATTTGTTACAAGTTTATTCATATTATTACACAAAAGTATACTTAATACAAACTGATCCTCTTCCTTAACTTTTACTCAACTTTGAAAAGAATTTGACGAATTACACAGAAAATTAATTGATTACGTTTATTAATGGTACCTATGCCATTAATAATTTAAAAGATAATCTTAATTCTAATAAAAAATACAAATGTGTGTAAATAATACACACTACTGTAAAATTAACAATAGATTTGTATACATTTATAGGTTGTGTCAAGTCTCCAAAACCGGCGTGTTTTTATGAAAAGGGTAATGATTTTTTTAAAAAAAAGATTGCCACTCGCTACTCGCTGCCTAACCCGTAAGGGACTTAGCGTGTAGATGTTCATATGAGTATTTATAACTCAACCGATTTCGTTTTACAGCGCTCTTCGATATTTGTATTGATTGTATGGCGATTTATATTGCCAAAAGCACTCTCAATACATATTTGCCGAGCTTAGTCGCAGCTATCATAAACACTCATCTTGTAAAAGCCTTCCCCCACATGTAAATTGGCATCGTTATGGCGGACTACATAACTCATGGCGACAGCCGACAAGAGGGCGTGGACCACCCCTTCCTGAAATGATACTTTTGGTAACCAGGAAATTGCACACTTTGACTAGGACGTAAAGCGGTGACGCTCTGAGGGTAATTTGTTAAAACGATTTGGGAGGAAACTCATTAAGGGAGATTTTTCTTAAAAAACGAGAGGACTTATGAAACCGTTTGACACACCTGTATAATCAATTTATTTTAGTTTGCGCGCTAAGCGTACGGTTTTTTTTGTGAAATAAAATGTTTTTAGAAGAGATTTATAGTTTAAAATGTTTTTGTATGATACCTCAACTCAACTTTTTTTATAAAATAATATATAATTTTTTATAAATAAATAAATTGAATATAACCCCAAAGTAAGCAAATTAAATGCTTGTGTTATGGGTGTTAGTTAACGATAATAAAAGTAAAGTAAAGTAAAGTATCTTCACGCCCATATCCCCGAAGAGGTAGGCAGAGGCACAACCAGGGCACCCACGACTAGCCGAAGACACTAAGTCCCACAATGTGATAGGTGGCAAGCCTATCGCCAACCGGGCTCATTTCCGATCTCGAACAACATTTTTTTTATTAGAAAATTAGAAAAATCCAATTTTCTTTTTTGTTGGCCAACCCGGGATTCGAACCCGGGACCTCATGCAGTCAAGTCCAACAGAAACTAGGAATACCCAAATAGATACTAGAATAAATTTAATAAACACCCGGATTATGTCTAAGTAATCACAAAAATTAAGTATTTTCCCCGATTCCTCTAGCACTTCATATTCACCACCACCACACTACACCTTATTCCAAAGTTCGGTGGGGTTGTAAAACCTCGAGGTTAGCAACGTTAAAGGCAATAAAAAAACACTTTAGAACTACACACTTTTAAATTAAAAATATAATGATTAACGCCGTGCCACACCAAGTACCAAAAAGTTCAAGTTTAAATTATAGTTATTAGACAATAATTAATATAATTAAATCCCTCGTTGGTCGAGTGGCTAGCGTACTCGCCTGACTACATCGACCAACCGCGAGGCTCGGCTTCGATTCCCGACGGGGACAGGAATTTGTGTGATGAACATTTAGATGTCTGCATTTCCGTGTTTATTAAATTTATTCTTTTATCTATTTAAGTATTTCTATATACAAGAGTCGTTGACTAATAATCGTAACACTAGCATATAACTTGCTTATTTTGAAGTTAATTTCTATTGGTGTATCATGTCCAGGGATACTTATATAATTTTTTTATTATCATTTTTAATTTATTATGTTAATATAAGTACTTAGCCAATAAACGACATGAATGATGGTGATAAACTAAACATACCTACTAGTTAGGCTCAGAAGCTCAGCCGTCTATTTGCTGAAGCTGTAATTAATCTAGTCTCAGTGGCTGTGTATCACGGCCGACAAATTTATTAGACTATTTCGCAGTTTTCCTATGGTGCTTCCAATAATATATATACCAAAGCGTAATAACACCATTATTACGCTTTGGTATACAAAATGTTCAGTTTTTTTCACCTTTTTTAATGTAATAGATAAATAAATAAATATCCCTGAACAAGGCACACAAATTGAATCTAATCCGAAAGTAAGCAAATTATATGCTTGTGTTAAGTCAACGATCATAACACATAGAAATACTTAAATAGATACCCGAATAAATTAAATAAACACCCAGACCCGGAAATACAGACATCTAAATTTATATCACACTGATGCCTGTCCCAGTTGGGAATCGAACCCGAGCCTCGGGTTGTTCGATGTAGTTAGGCGTGGACGCCAGCCACTCGTCCAACGAGGCGGTCAATAGGAAGGTAAATCGGTTCTCGTTTTTGATAGAAAAACGTAGTTCTTTTGGACTTTAGATATGTTGACAATGCGTTATCAAACATGCCAAGATGTTTTACCCTGATCCTTAAATGAGATTATCGGCTTCTAGTCTTTTTTGTAACTTTGCGCAAATTTTATTTGTTGCCATACAACAAGGAAATACTTAAGTGGTAAGTAGATTCTCTGGAGATAAGAATTTGTCAAATATTGAGTACATGCAGCAGCTTATGAACGGGATCACAACCAATAATTGAACTCGCTTACACTGAACTTAGTTTTACTAAACTCAGTTTTTTATGATCGGTGAAATAAAACCCTAGTAAATGTGGGTAAATTACTCAACAATCTACATAACTTAATCCAATAGTGGTAAGCTAAAGCTTCGAGTGTTCAATAATTTGTGGCAACTTCAGAGTACTGTTTCTGAATTTGTCTTTTCTGTTTCTACATCGGGAAATTCTTCTGTTTGTTGTTTTCTTACCGTCTATTGTGATAACCTAAAGGACAAAGAAAACTCATAAGTAAAGGGAAATGTTCACTTTACAAATATGCCGGGTATTTTTTTATTTTTTCGTAGAGACTTCTATCGCTAAAGCGATTACGTCCGTCTCAATTGTCCTATCTTAAAGCATCATTGAAAGAGAGAATAGAACTTGACAGGCGTTGCCGCTATATAGAATGGCGTTTTATTCACCTGAAATATTTTAGTAAATAATAATAATAATGATTTAAATAAGGTTTAAATGGCAATTAAGGATTCATTTTGCGTATTTCAAAACCTTGCAAAGATGTTGATGTTATTAAATCTCACGATCCTGGGAAACCTGTCTGGCTTCCTCCACTTCATTCCCTTTTCATCACCTATTCTCGAAT
Source organism: Calephelis nemesis (assembly GCA_002245505.1). Lineage (NCBI taxonomy): Eukaryota > Metazoa > Arthropoda > Insecta > Lepidoptera > Riodinidae > Calephelis > Calephelis nemesis. Next base: position 49,763 of record NJDD01000193.1, read on the forward strand.
AACATCCGAAAGATTTGATCACGAAATGTCAACCTTGGCCTCCCCGGGTACCTACAACCATCCACATTCGCATTGCAATATATGTTTTATTAATCTGTCATTCTTTCTTTCCGTATGACAAAACCAGATGAGCATTCCCTTTCTTTTTTTTAACACCAACACTTTATTTCGATCCCACTATCTCTCGGATCTCACTGGTGGAAATGCGGTCAGAGAGCGTTACACCATCAATTTTCCGTACCGTTCTCATTTCGAGCTCATTTATGCTACACTCATGCTTTTTCTGACTTACACAACTCTCGCTTCTATACAATATTATTAACTATATATCAAATTGGTAATTATTGTTCAAAACGCTGTTGGTTTTTTATACTAAATAAAAAATATAAAAAAAAAAATTGCACTCGTAGCCCGCAGGCTACAAACGGCTGCAGTTGCAAGCAAAATTGAAACTTGAAACATAGCGTAAAGTCTTAAATTATACTGAATAAGCTCTTAGGGTTTGAGTTTTACTTATTTACCGACCTACGATTACGTTTGGCGAGGTCACGTTTGGTATCCGTTACTTTATTTTAGAATAACTGAATAAAAAATGTGGGTAATGTTTAGGTAAAATATTAGGATTTTTTGTGTTGCGCGCTTTCTCGTTATTGCAGGTTTTTTTTTTAAATATTGTTTAGTGTAATTGACTTTTTACCAAATTACAACATGGATTCGAAAAATTAATAACATCGCCATTATCAAAAATATTTAGGCTAGTTTTTATCATGATCGCCTCTGTGATCTAGCGCTCCTGTGTACGACTTGAGGTCCCGGGTCGGGCAACAAAAAGAAAATGATTTTTCAATTTTCTAGTAAAAAAACTTTGCCTGGGGTTTGGCATTATGTACCCGGTTGGCTATAAGTTTACTATATCATATTGTGGGACTTAGTGTCTTTGTCTAGTCGCGGTTGACCTGGATATATCTTTGGCTATCTCTTTGAGGACACGGGTGTGAAGATAGTTTTTTATCCTGGTATCACAACGGGTTGGAGATTGGCGAGTTGAAGCCGTAGCAAAAGTTTATATGCAACTAGCTGCCCGTTGCGGCTTCGCTCGGATGGTATTTTTTTTACCATAAATTGAGATATAAGCTATTCCTATCTCTCAAGTTGGATCGAACTGCACATGGTGTGCGAATTTTATTATAATCGGTTAAGTGGTTTAGGAGTCCATTGAGGGCAACATTGTGACACGAGATTTATATATATTAAGATAAGTATACTGTTGCTGTTTCGTGCAGTTTTTTTAAATGTTGCTTGTTTGTTACAGATGTGAAAAATGAGTAATATATATGAGCGCTACCTTAGAAAACACAGCGACGAAAGAAATGGCGGCTCTTATATGAAAGTAAGTAAAAGTATACGTTATCATGTAATTTTACTCATATGTCCATGTAAAATATCATATATAAGTATAACATTAATATCATATGTATAATATGTATGACGCATAAAGGAGTTTGGATGATTTTCAAACACCATGGCCATAATCGCATTTGTGTGTGTCTGTCTTTCAGTCTGGTATTGGACATAATTGAATTTGATCCCTAGTTCCGAGTCTCGAGTCCCCAGGCAACAAAAAGACAACGTGTTTCATAAAAAAGACGTTGGCCGGGTTTGGGTATTTGCCCAGTTGGCGATGGGCTTGCTAACTATCCTATTGTGGACGTGGGTGTACTATTGTATACTAGTGGGTGGGTGTACTTCGATAGTCGGTAATACTGGTTGTGCCTCTGCGAAGGGGTTATGGGCGCGAAGATATTTTTTTCAAACACTGTTATTTACTGGATACTTAGTTACGTTGTAATTTGGATTGTTGGTTATTATACTAGGCCAAATATTAGTAGAGTTCTACAGCGCCTGGTGTGGCCCACTGTCCTTGCTTTTTTGTCACTATAACGTAGCCGGCTCACCTACTTTTTCTCAAGAGTATAGACTTCCAGGAATATTTTCCAAGAGAATGTCCAGACTTGGTGACAAAGGGACTTTGAGAGGTATGTTCTAAAATAATGAAGATTTTTTTTTTATGTGAAAAGTCAGCGAAATGGCACATGCTTCTACAGATGGTAAGAGACACCAAGATCTATAGACACCTAAAATGTTACAGGTGCGTCGCTATCCTGTGGCCGTGATTTTAGTTCTATTGTGCAAGTCTACCGACTACCTTACCCTCTGGACCCCCTAGTCTAATACCACAATGTTAGTGATAGTAAGCTTATTCTTGCCTTTTACGAGCTGCCTTACAGGAAGACAGATGGTCTATTCAGCAAAAAAGCCCGAACCAAAACGGAGAAAATAAAACAAGACAGATTTTGCTAAATCAGATAACTTAATGCAAACTTAAATTTTACTTATGGCAGATGCTAATGCCTACGCCAAAAATAATTAATATGGGTTCTACGTTTTTATTTGCTGGTAGTAAAGTAAGAAGCTCATGAAAAAGGGTGTATCTGGCAGCAAAGTTAAGTATGTATGTTTTGCATACATATCATCAATATAGTCCAGGCTATCCGTGTATCGCGTAACCAGTAGTTATCTTGTAGCATGAATATAATTACAGTTCCAGGCGGATGCTACGTTCATTAATAATCTGAAACCGATAATTAGTATCGTTTTAGCAGCGTATCAATTAATGGTTGCATTTGCGACTTCGTTCCTATATTTTATTAGTAATGACTTATTTTTTATCATCATTTATTCGTGTTGAATAGGCAATTCGTTCGTCCGGATTTCCTGTTTGAATCTATACTTGTTATCGTCGGCACTTGGTGGGATTCCATTGCGTACACACTCTTTTGTAGTAAACACTTGTACTTATTCACTAAACACTTTATTTAATACTTTTCGTTACTCTATAACCAACCGGTTTCGCTTTCTACAGCATCATCAGGGCTTTGAAACTAAATATAAAAACTAAAACATTTAAAATTAAATTGTTAAACTAAAACATCTTTTTATCTTTAGTTTCAAGCGCTTATGATGCTGTAAAAGGTGAAACCGGTTGGCTATAGAGTAATGAAAAGGATTAGATGAAGTGAATAGTGGATAAGTAGGTACAAGTGTTTACTACAAAAAAGTGTTTAGACCATTTGACTTCCATTTGAGCCTATCAGGTAGTTCGTCAGAGGCGAGCAATGGTGAAATGGGTCATCTTATAAGACCGTTGGTGGTAGAGTACCATGCTTCAAATTCAACGTATATATTTACGTATATACGTATATACTTGTACAATTGGCCTACCACTCATGCCAGAGAACAACGAGTCACCTGCAATATTTTTTGTATAAATAGTCAACAGTGGTCTCTTATCATCGGCAGAGCCGTGTGTTTGTTCGCTGTCTTATCTAGTAAGAAACAGAATTTCCTTACTGCAAGATACTTCGAGAGTTTTGGCGCATTTTCACCAGACTGAAAAGATGGTCGAGGTTTTTTCATAATCATTGAATTTCGTGTTGATATTGACTAAAATTAGTCAATTTTGGTGGAATTTTGTACAATTTTTTTAGTGAAAGTGCACAAATGAAATAATCGTGAAGAAATTAGCGTATCGTGTATTTTCTCTTTGCCGCCAAATCTCATTACATGAGCTTGTGTAATGAGGCCGCCGCATTACCCAAGAGCCTGACATGACTTACTGACGACAACGACTAATTATAATTGATATAAAGTTTGATGCAAATGTCTACTTGTCGAATGGCAAAATACTAACGTGAAGGCCAAAACTTAAAGAAAGAAAGATACTTCGATTTCAAAAACCTAAAGTCGTTGTCAACCTGAGCCTGAAAGTTTTATATGGTGACCATTTCGGAAGACTCATCATAGGATTTTACTACAGTGTAATGCAGTAATTTCCAACATTAGGTTATTTCACCAGCAGGCGTACGATGTTGTTATTTAAGACTAGTCGAGCCGACGAACCTACCTAAAAACAAGTAGGTTATATATATATAAATATATATATACTGCCTGCCTTTATCTACTACGTACCAGTATATAAGTTATCTTACGCCTTTTATACACGAAATGATAGTTCTTCTTGTGTGGTCCTCAACGATACCAATACATATAAAAACTTAAATTGACACCAGAAAAAAAAATAATAAACACCCAGAAATAAAGACATTTAGAAGTCCGTAACAAGGGCAGGCCCGTACGGAATCGAACCCGAGCCTCACGGTCTGTCGATGGCGTTAGCCGCTAGGTTAGGAGTTTAAGGTTACCCGTTGACCAACGAGGTGGCTGAGAGAGAGCAACTAGTGTAATATGTACTATAGGTACATTAATTACGCTTATTGACCGACGATTTAATACTTATACATAATATTATTTTTTTTATTGAATCAGGCGTTACTTTGCGGAAATCCATTATAACAGATGTGAAATAAGCCTTTGTTTTGCTAATTCCTATAATTAATAATTAATAATTTTGAATCTTGTGTCGTCGTTTGTACGGTACAGTCAATTTTCCTGAGGATGCCTCGGTGACGAGGCGAAACGTACGTCGAGTGCGATTTGGTGTTTTCTGTGGTGAGTTCTTTAATTTATATTGTTTCCCGAGTTCTTCCTATATTCGTGTTCTGGTCGCGGAGGTGGGTGGTGGGAACGTCAGTTAGGCTTGTCACATTCTGTGTCGTTTGAAGGATTATTTGCAACAGCAGTTACACTGCTTAAGCGGAATTAGCAAAACAAAGGCTTATTTTACATCTGGCATAATATTACATTAAGCTGTATTCCCTCAGCGAACAACTCTTAAAAAGAAAAAAAAGAGGAGGTTGTCGATTGTATGTGTTTCTGTATATTTATTACGCGATTAATCTGCGAACTTCGAACCAGTTTTGATGATTCTTATTTTAAAATGTACGTTATGATTCCCAGGTGGTTTTTATTATGTCTAGTAGTTCTTGAATTATAGATAAAATAATATGCGTTTTTATGTATGACTCAAGTTGTTAATAAAATGTATGTGGACCATCTAGTAATGATTGCTATCTTTCTTGGTAGAATAGTTGTAATTCAGTTTTTCCATTTCTACTGCGTTTACATGTTGTGAAACTAACTACCTGAATTCCATTTAAAAAGTACTGAATACTTAAAAATAACATTTCCGACTTTGATCAATCTTCAACATCTTAAAATATCAAGTCTCAATGAATTTCAAAGGACGTGTCGGAAAAGTTAGAAAATGATCATTAAAACTTTGACTTACAATCAGAAATTCACCATTAACGTCTAAGAGCAATTTTCTGAATAAACAATCTGAGAACCAGAAAGTTCAAACTGCGGAGTTAATCAACGCGATATCATTTTGAAATAAGATGAATGTAATTGCTGCCTTTTAGTAGCTTGTTTTGTAATAGATGTTAATTTTCTCTGGCAGTTCTCGAATATTGTTTTGATTAGGACTGCAATTGGTATTTACTTATATCATTTAAGTTTAAGCTCGTTTTTATCCCCCGACTCAAAAAGTTGTGCACACGGGGTGTTACAAGTATAACGTGTCTGTCTCTGTGTGTCTGTTTGCCTGTGGCATCATAACTCTAGAACGGATGCAGTGATTTCAATTTAGTTTTTTTTTTGTATTAAAGGTAACTTATGTGTGAGTGTTCTTGGATATGTTTGATGAAAATCGATAGAGCCGTTTAAAAGTTGTAGGAGTGAAAATGGGGAGATTCACCGAATGTCATCAATTTTTTACTTTTTTAAGGTTAGAAATTAGGTTCTTGTGTCGGTGTTTTTTTTAATTTAATTTTCAGGCCCGTATCTCAAAAGCGGTAGATAAAGTTGAAACCAGGGTACCATAACTAGCTGAAGATACTAAGTCCCATAATGTGATATGTAGCAAACCTATCGCCAAGCTGGCATATGTCTAATCCGTGCAACGTTTTTTTATTAGAAAACTAGCTATTGCACGCGACTTAGTTCACACTTTAAAGTGAGTTTTCAGCAGTAAAAGGTATGCTAATGTTGACAAGACTACTAGTCTACTTCTTAAAGGTCTTCTTTCATCAAAATCTTTCTTCATTCGTTCTTCAAAAAATCCGGTTCAGTTGTTGGTAGTTGATACTTGCACTATGCCGTAATTGTTGGTGTTTGTGCTGACTTTTTAACCTATGCGCGCATCTTCATCTCTCTCTGGTCCTTGGTGTTATCTCATGCCCACTTTCCAGTGGTGGCTGCTTACATTGTTTACACTTGGTTTAAAGTTGCGCGAAGGACAGCTGAAGTTGGATTTTTTCTCTTGCCCTCTATTCATGCTCTGTTGATGAATCAGAATCAGAATAATCTTTATTCACATGAACCATACAAGTGGTATTTGTGCGCGTCGACATTTTTTTAAACTACCACCGGATCGGAATCGCGGCCTCACACTGAGAAGATCCGGCGAAAGAAACTCAACGGGCTTGTCTTTTTTCAATAATAATATTTATAATATAATCTAGATTAAAAATACAAATTACAATCTGATTTTAACTTTCCTTCTCTAACCCCAAGCATGTTCATGTTCCAATTACTCTGAGACCGTATAATAGCCTTTGTGACATAATTTTACTTTTATACATTTTTTTATTTTTGCTTTTATTGGCTTTTTACTCCCATCCACGTTGCAAAACTTAATCCTCGTCAGTATTTCAGTTAACTAGTTAAACAAAAGCTTACCGTGTGAGTTCCACATGTGTCTGGTTCAGCACATTTTAATTTCCGATCTTTCTACAAAGCGGCGCCGAGTGTCTGACCATTTATATCAACTCGCATCTCACTCGTAACTAAAGTTAGTCTTTAAATGGACTAGTTATGGATGGTTAGTTACTTCTTACCAATTTTCTTAGTATTTTATAATAGATATTAGTTCACTAGTCTAATATTTGTTTGCTACCAGTTTCAAATATATTTTGGGACTTGCTCGAATTTCTACTGCAGTCTTTCTAGTATACACAAAAATATCATATATATAATAAACATAAAAATATCATAGACAGAGGTGCTTCAAAAAAGTCTAGTCTGGTATCAAAGATTTATAACAAAACTTATTTTTAATGAAATTATACTGCCTGCATGCTCATGGATTACAGCCTACAAGTTAATAACATGCTTTTGATATGGATTTATATATCGATATAAATTTTAAATTTATATCAATATTCTCCCCGTGTTGGTCATATATTCTGCTTTTGAAGAATAGACCATCTGCCTTCCTGCCAGGCAGCTCGTAACAGGCGTGCATAGGCTTACTGTCACTAACATGGTGACGTCTTACTAGGTGGTAGAGTTTTGCATCGACTCCCCCGGATTGGTACCACAGACTTAAATATGTATTCCTGCCGCCATAACGTCAATACTTGCCGTTGACGTTTTCCGGTTCAGACGGTTAGGTAGTCGGTATACTTAGTTTTGTTCGAGATCAGGCCTCATGTAGGCAACGCACCATTACCACCTTTCGTGGCTCTAGGTGACGTCAAGCAAAGAAGTAAACTGCGTTTACT
>NJDD01000194.1:0-10632 GCA_002245505.1 Calephelis nemesis
CACGTGATGCCTGAACATACAGACAGACAGACCCAAAAAAATTAATCACATATTTGGGTTTGGTCGATCTAGTAACACCCCCTTCTATTTATTTTTTCAATATTTTCAATGTACAGATTTATTATATGTATAGAATAGATGCAAAGTCAGTTAGCTAAAGACACTTATTAAAGATAATGGAAATGTATAAATTAGGTATAGTTGCAACCAGTACCACACGATGAAAAATCCTACTTACTCTTAATATGATAAATCGTTAACCTTTTGGCAACCGCGGTCCGTTTAAAATGACAAAACGAATAATACAAACGCCCTGTGAACAAAAAAATATAGATGAATTACTGCCTAATGTCTTTTGTAAATGACCACAAGTTTGAACCATTACAAATTTAAATATCTGCAATCTGTATTACCAGTCTGAATATTTTTTTTAAATATTGACATTGAGAAAATGTTGACAGCACCCAAACGATGTAAATTTAGCTACGTATATGGATTGAATAGTTATTGTTTTGTTATCGTTTATTTTACTTAGCTATATATTTTGATATGTTATATTTATATACGTAAAAGAAAGTCGTGTTAGTTACACTTTTTATAACTGAAGAGCTGCTAAGCCGATTTGGCTTTAAATTTATGGGGAGATAGCTTGAAACCAGGAGACGGGCACAAGATAGTTTGTATCCCGTTTGGCTGCAAGGAAACTAGGATAAATAACTTTTTAATTTTTCACACTTAAATAAATTTATAAACAAAAACAATATGTACATTTAGAAATAAAAACAATAAAATTTCAACAAAACAAAAATTTAAAATTAAATAATCATATTTATAAACAGGAATGACGTTGGGTTTTGTTTCCAAAACGGGTTGTGTTTTGTTCAGCTAGTTGCATTAGGCTTGGCATGGGTTTGAAGGTCAGAAGAGTTAGACGTTTGTATTGATTTAGTGTAGTCGTTGGTTTTAAAACTATTGTTCCGAAAAGTTGGCACTGCGCTGGCACTCAATTTGAACTAATGGCTGCTGCATTGTAGATAACAATTTCCTGAGTAGTTAGCAATCTAACTGTTGTAATACTCAAGCTTACTATCAAGAAAACTGTAGTCGTCACAAGGGTCTCATTATTTATTAGGAAATTTGAAAAACCAAAAATTTTTTTGTTGTCCGCCCAGGAAATCGAACCCGGAACCTCATGCAGTTATGTCCAATACCTGAACTGTTAGACCACAGAAGCGATTAGATTACAGGCAATTTAAGACTGAGGACATTTTTTTTATTTTTTTAAAATGAATTACCGTTAAAATAACAGTTTCCCTGGCTTATAAAAATAAAAATAATCCTGTGAATAAAAATATTTTTTGTTCTATTCTGTAGATTTTTGTTTAAAGTGTGTTTAGACATGCTTTAAAAATGAATAAAATCGATAAATTATATTTTTATGAACTAAACTTCTTTAGGTCATTACATCACCTGTGAACGGATAAACCAATTTTGCGAATTCTTTTTTTTTGTGTTAGTTATTGTCAGGAAAAGGTAGTTATGAAAAAAAAAACATAGAAATTTAAAGGGAAATGGGAAAAGAGTGTTTATCTCATTTTCCCTTAAATTTTTTCGTTTTATTTTTTCCATAAAAACCATTAATACGAGTAGACGTAACATTGAGAGATAAGAAATTCGCCAGGTAGATTATTATTGTCAATAAATAAATCCCGATTTCGTGAGTTTATTGCTTAACGCCTGAAAAGATGGACCAATTTTTCTAAGCTTCTTTTGTTCTACTAGCTGTCCCGGCGAACTTCCGTTCAGTTTGTATGGGAAAAATTACAATGTTATTGCGTTTCCGAACAAATGATGCTCGAATTTAATTAAGTAACCACGTTTCCGAACAAACGATGCTCTTTCAATTCAATATAGTCTATGCCTGTGAATGACATTGACATTCATTACGCGCGTTTTTTAAAACATACAAAATTAAATGTACATTTTTCAAAATTTTCGAGAGATTTACTTAATATTTTTTCCGTAAGAAACTTCTCCTAATAATAACAACTACAACAAAAAAAGAATGAGTGAAATTGGTCCAGCCATTCACGCGTGATGCCGTGACCAAGGAAAACGGGTTTCATTTTAATATATATAGATTAGTTAGTCAGAATAAGGTTTTTATAAAATGCGAAACCGGGAAAATGGAAAAAGACGCTTTTACACATACAAACTGTTATTAGCTGCTAATGTCGTTGTTTTGGGTAGCAGTATATAAAAATGTTTTTTAAGGATAAAACACAAATGCTGTAGTATTTTTTAATGTAATGGTAGGGAATATACATCGCATGTCACTCAAAATATACATTGTTTCCCATCTGAATTCGAATTTAAGTGGTTTAAATGAGTACCCTGACTTATTCTTCAATCTTTATCTTAGAGCAGAGGGATATTAAAGAATGACATTAAGTCGACGAAATAGGAAAGATGTAATAACTTTTTTTTTTCATAAAAGACTAAGAAAAAGCAAACAGCTCTTCTCGGTGTAAGAGACTACCGTGGTCTGCAGACACCCGTTTTACTCCTGTTGATCCGGGCTCCTTTGCAGAATAGACCATCTAGTAGAGAGAAAGAGAATAGAGTCCGTTACCGTCACTATAACCGTGACGTCTGACTAGGTAGTAGAGCTTTGCAACGACTCGCCCGTATGGTACCACCGCCTTACCTATTCCTGCCATCATAACGTCAGTCCTTGCTATTAACGTGTTCCGGTTCGGAGGACAAGGTAGCCGGTAAGCTTGCTTTTGCTCGTGGTCTAATCCTAAGGCATCTTAGCCTCAGGTTGGCAACGCACTATTACATGTCATGACATGTCCAAAAGTGTGTTTCTTGTTTGTATGGAATTTTACACAAAATATCAAAAAAACAAAGTTGCCCCTTATTAATTATAATGACAATAATTCTTTTCCGTAAAAATAAAAAAGATTGAGACCATGAAGTAGAAGAAGAAGTATCTTCACGCCCATATCCCCGAGGAGGTTGGCAGAGGCACAACCAGGGCACCCACGACTAGCCGAAGACATTAAGTCCCACAAGCTCATAGGTGGCAAGTCTACCGCCAACCGGGCGCGTATATCCAATCCCGAGCAACATTTTTCTATTAGAAAGTCGGAAAAACAAATTTTGTTTGTTGCCCGACCCGGGAATCGACTCCCCACCTCATGAGGTTAAGCCAAACACCTTAACAGCTACACCACAAAGGCGATAATGGATAAAGATGGAGGCCATGCAGAAGCTTACAAAAGTGCTAATATACACGTAAACAGTAAAAAATCCTCTTTAACAACAGACTACCAAATCTTTGGTATTATTCCACAATTAATAACGGCGTTTGTGGTCGTAACAATGGTTTACAAACGAGGCAAAGCTAGGATTACTAATGTTATTGATTCAGTAATAAAACTGGCGTGTTTTATCATGGTTCATAACTTTCGCGAATAAATACGCAATTTGAGGACTTTTACGGCCCGTTCTGTGATATTAGACAAGGTGCGGCATATTGTCGAAAATATAAAAAGAACGCCGAAAGCTGTAGCTATTTTTAGGTCTATTGAAAAAAGGTTAGAACATATTAAACGATACAGCGCACATAATAAGCTTTTGTTTGGATAAACAAGGATTTTTTTGTTGTGTTTAGGGCGTCAGTATTATTAACATCCAATAAAATTTATAATAAAGTAAAAGCAAGAGAATAGACCAAGATCCCAGGGCTCCCAGACTTTCCTTATTTTCTCACGAATAAAATGTGTGAAATGAGTTATTGTTAGTGAATTGGTAGATAATAATAAAAGTTATGTTTTAGTTATCGCTTGTGGTCTAGCGATTCAGTTATTGGACTTGACTGCATGAGGTCCCGGGTTCGATTCCCGGGTCGGGCAACCAAAAGAAAAATGGGGTTTTCCAATTTTCTGATAAAAAAACGTTGTTCGGGATTCGATATGTGCCCGGTTGGTGATAGGCTTGCCACCTATCACATTGTAAGACTTAACGTCTTCGGCTGGTCGTAGGTGCCTGGTTGTGCCTCTGCTTACCTCTTCGGGGATATGGACGTGAAGATACTTTTTTATATTTTATTTTTGAGAGCTTTGGCGCCTAGTATCTGTACCTAAATTCGCTATCGGTACAAAGTAGCTGGTATGCATACACACTCAGAGTTTAAACTAACACCATTTTATTCCACACATTTTATTCATGAAAAAATAAAGAATGTCTGGAGATATAGGGATCTTACTCTAAAAACTTCAAGCGGCGAACATGTGATTAAAGATATTGCATACGTCATGGATACATAGTCAAATGCCTTAAGTTTTTACGAATTACTAACTTATTTCACTTTAAAGTAAAGTAACATTTATAATTGGCTGTGCATTTACAACATTTACAATCTTTTCTACCAAACTCTTTCATTCGATTGTGAAAATATATCTAGTAATTTCAGAGGATATTTTATATAATATAGAATCATCTAGAAGGCTCAAGACTATCAAACAGTAATACAACGAAACAACAAGCAATTAACCCTGGTTAAAAGGGTAAGCCTGCTTTAATTCTGTCCTAAAATTGTTCATTTTACGAATGTAAACAGGATTGTTGAGTCTCCAGTGCTTCACAATAATAAATTAAGGATTAATTATGTATCCCTGTGAAATGGAACACTTCACATTTTTTTTGTTAATATCGGTAGGCAAACAAACACGGATTTCCTGGTGGTAAGAAATTCACGACGCCTAGGGACAGCAAAGGTGGTAATGGCGCGTTGCCAACCTGAGACCGGGATGTTGGGCCTCGAGCAAAAGTAAGCTTTCCGGCTACCTTACCCTCCGATCTGAAACACGTCAACGGAAATCACAGACGTTATGGCGAGAGGAATAAGTACGGCGGTGGTATCAGTCCGGACGAGTTGCTACGAAACTCTACCACCTAGTGGGTTATCACGGTGCTAATGACGGTAAGACTATGCTCGCCTTTTACGAGCTACCTGGCAGGAAGGCAGATGGTCTATTCTGCAAAGGATTGAAACCATAATTTACTGAATAAGGATCATTATATTTTCAATCGTTTAAAAAAAATATGTGGTTACCAATTCAACCGTACGATTTTGTGTTTGTGAAGCGATTACTAAGTCAATACTAAAGAAGAAGAAGTATCTTCACGCCCATATCCCCGAAGGGGTAGGCAGATACACAACCAGGGAACCCAGGACTAGCCGAAGACATTAAGTCCCACAGTATGAAAGGCGGCAAAAGCCTATCGCCAAGCGGGCACATTTCCAATCCCGAGCAACATTTTTTTTATTAGAAAATTGGGAATACCACATTTTCTTTTTGTTGCCCGACCCGGGATTCGAACCCGGGACTTCACGAAGTCAAGTCAAACGCATGGACCGCTAGACCACAGGGGCGATTACAACAACCAAATACGGGTGATACCTTGGTAAGTCGTGTGCTTTGATTCTCGACCAACTAAAAGAACAGCGATGACTGCGATGAACAAATACGGTAAGTAAATCTGGTTATCCGTACATGTTAATTATAGCTGTCCCACACTGCCATACAGTAATAAATTATTTTGTTAATTAATTCACTTGTGGAAAATTCCGATATCATGGAATCAACAATGTGATTAAATTATAAAAATAACTTGTATACCTTCACATGCACTGTACTTATGATATTGGCCCTTATTACTTATATTATATAAGTAAGTAATAAGTAATATATTATACTTATATTACTTATAATATTCTCATGATAAAATCTAGGTTGAGAGTTTTGGTGCCATCGTGAATGAATATGGTCGTAATTTTTTCATTATTATTGAATTTCGTGTTTACATTGAGTGAAATTAGTTAACTTTGGTAGGAATTAGATTGTTTTCAGTGAAAGTGCACAAATGAAATAATCATGAAAAAAATAGTGTATCCTCTATTTCCTCGCTGCCGACAAATCTCACTAGATGAGCTTGAGTAAGAAAGCCACCGCTTTATTCAAGACCCTAACCTGACGTGACTTTGTACTTATTGACTAATGACTGTATAAGAATTAATAATAACTAACTTAACATTGGCAAAGTAAGTCGAGAAAAACGACCGAAAGCCATATTTATAAAATAAGAAGAAAAAAATCTAGGTTAATAAATAATTGTAAAATTTAAATAAAGCTGGTTGTAAGGGCTGTATCTTATCATCAGGGGACTCGTTCGTTTTCTAGTGCCACGAAAAAAACTTTGAACACGAGTAAAATGAGTACTTTTTGCATCTCTCCCTGACAACACTCTCCATCTAAGATTCTTAGGATTCAAATCGTATAGCGACTATTTCAATTCTACTTTTTTGTATTACAATTATACTATTTTATATAAGATTATCTTCACAAATATTGGCCTCCTTCAAATTGATTTCTCACGATCTTGAGTTTCTTCTACGCAGCTCGGACCGACGATCTTAGCCATTTAATCATCCCCACTTGCGATAGAAAAAAGAAAGTCTTCTGCCAATCGGACCTATCCAATTTTTCAATCCAACGGTGATCCTTCACTTTTTTGTGTAACGTAAAGAATCTATAGACTTCATTACTTTTCTTATTTTTGTATGCTTGATTTAATATATGTTCCTTGTATGCTTTATTTTATATAAGCATGCTCTGCTCCGTATCTCTTTGATAAGTTCTTTTTTAATTCTTATTACAAACAGCATATAAAAAATGGCTGCCAGGCATAGAAATGCCTGGCAGCCATTTGTCAGATATGATAGGTGGCATTAGTCCTCATTTTATAGTTTTCAAGAATGTAGATAGAGTGTTCTTGAATATTCCTTTTAATTTCCAACATTTACTTCGGGTGTGATGTCATTTGATTTCTACTCATGTTTAATAATAAGTATATATTTTAGTGAAAGAATTAAAATATCTTGCATCCTCCTATTACGCGACAGTTTTTGCTGTCAGATTTACCGCACACTACAGTCTTTGCCTTACTTTTAAATGATGGTTAACCATGTATATAAACATTTGCGACTTTTGTTGGAAACATAATATCGGACGGCCGATAGCCGCGACTGATTAAAGTGTACATACCGTCCGTGGAAGCCTTCGGCTGACATAAACATCCAACGCTTCAGATATATTTCGTACGTTCAAACGAGTCTGTCAGCCGCGTGCGATAGTTTATTTCCAGCTTTATACGATAGTTTTGTCAATCACTTCAATGACTGTTGTAAAAGTGACAGCAAAATATATCGTGTATTGATCCGCTAAATAATCGAAGCCATAGTTTATGGATGCTCGTTGGCAACCCGAATATGCAGGGTTACTTTGAAAGGACCAGCCAAATTTTAATATCATAGGGTTAAAGGCTTAACTGGTAACGTATTTTAAATATTACTGCCAAATTGCATAATAAAGTTTCATAAACATTCATTTAAAATAGTCCGTAAAAATGCTTCACTAGCTGTCACGCTATGTCGTACCTAGTACGAGTCATGACGACACCAGCTTTTGAATGCGACTTCAGTCGGTGGGAACCAGTTTTTTGGTTTGTTTACGTTATAACCATCTTGTATTTTGCGGAGGATAAATTTTTTTTTTTTAAATTACTTCATGGATCAAAAGTTGTATCGACTCCGAATCGTATTCCTAAATTTGGCCGGCATTTTAAATGTCACCCTGTATAATTATAAATCAAACAAATAAATTAAGTAAAACTCAGCAGTAACCCCAGCAAAGTTCCAAAAAGAAACTCAAATTACACCGTCCTATTTCAGGACTTGGAAGATTTAATTTTAATTTAGAATCACAATTGAAACAATTTAATGGCAAATTTCACTAACAGTTGCGGCTTTGAAACAAATTACGTTTTATAATTTACTAACGTTTTATAAGTTCAGTAAGTCACATAATATATAAATATATGTAGAATATGAGCCCAGCTGGCTTGCCACTTATCACTTAATCCCTTATGTGTCTTCGGCTAGTCCCTGCCCTGGTTATGCATCTGCCTACCTCTTCGGGGATATGGACGTGAAGATACTTACTTACTTACTTTTTTTAACTATTATTTAAATAAAATTTCATTTTTCAATTTATTTTTATTGATATTTTATGGCTTACGAGCAGACAGATTTACTGATGGTAAGAAAGTCACGATCCCTAGAGACACTAAATGTGGTAATGGTGCGCTGCCAACCGAAGGTCGGGATGTTACGCCTCGAGCAAAAGTAAATTTATCGGCTACCTTGCCCTTCGAACCGGTACACGTCGACGGCAAGAATTGACGTTATGGAGGCAGGAATAGATAAGGCGGTGGTACCAATCCGGGCAAGTCGCTGCCAAACTCACCCGATAAGGTGTCACGATGCTAGAAGGCAGATGGTCTATTCTGCAAAAGACCCCGGACCACCACGGGGAAAATTATTTATATTTATAACCAGTCTCGTTATTTATTTCCAAAAAAAATTAAGCAGGTTATTAAATTAATCTTATCTACCATAAATTAGCAGCGTTACCATAACTAGTCAGACAGGAGAAGAAACGGCGAAACATACTCTTTTTTGTGTCAGGGGTCAAAAACTGTAGAAGAGTTGTTTCTATACAAGATATTGAAGAGATGCAGGAGACTAAAAAAAGGCAATAGAATAAATTTTTTGCATTTTTAGATTTAAGAATCCCTGATATTCTTTTTTTGTAAAGATAAGAGGAGGCAAACGTGCAACTTGGTCACCTAATGGAAAGTTATCATCACCGCCCAAGGACATCAGAAGTATCACATATGCTTGTCGATCTTTAAGGAATGAGTCCAATCTTTTCTGAAAGGTTCCTAAGTCGTTTTTGTTTGGAAATACTGGTTCCACAAAGGTGTTGAGAGGGGTAAGAAATATCTTATCGCACAGTTGTAGACCGCCACGCATCTAAGTCTAGTCTAAGCATGATACCTAAAACTCTGACGCGATGTCGGAAGGTGAAACTCATCAGCTGATCCCTGCTGCTGAGACCAATCAATTCCTCAGAGCATTCCCTATGATACATGAGGTAGAAAACATTGAGTGACCCAAATCTCAAGCCAACGCCACAGATTCAAGGCGATTGTTATTCGTCCGATTATTGATTGTTTTATGTATTATATTGATTATTGATTATTCTAATCACGATTAAAGCCGAATCTACTTAACCGTTTATAATGAAACTTGGCTGGTGGGTATTTTATCTTCTTAGGAAGATTATAACATATATTTTATTCCGTTAACTAAAGATTTCCCTTGAGAGAGGCTTAAAAGTCAAAACATAAACTGGGCTACAATTCATAAACGCGTCGTACGATATCATATTATATTATTTTTTAATTTAGTTGTATGTGCTTTAGACATTGCCTCTTTTTTTCAGGTCCATAGCCTTTGTAGTTTGGAAATTACATATGTAACAATAATCTGTACAAAGTAGCTAAATAACTTGAAATCAAGAGAAACATTTAAACGTACACGGTCTTGTTACTTATACAAAATAGCTTTACGCCAAGTCCCCCCCCCTGCCGAGGAGAGAATAGCGAGTGCCAAGTGAAAGAAGAAGGTTCTGAATCACGATCTCTGTACTTCATAAAAATATTAATCAATATCAATAACAAACATACAGAGGAACAATAACACAAAAACAACATAAAAATTGTAATATAAAACTATAATGTAACAGTTTTTATATAGCAAAAACAAAAAAAAGGTAAAATACAAAATAAACACTTAATTTTATAATCGGTAGCTTTTAAAAACACATGTTTCTGCAACAAATTATCTATAAAAATAAAAAAAAAGAATTATTAAAAAAAAGTATCTTCACGCCCATGTCCCCGAAGAGGTAGGCAGAGGCAAAACCAGGGCACCCACGACTAGCCGAAGACACTAAGTCCCATAATGTGATAGGTGGGAAGCCTATCGCCAACCGGGCACGTTTCCACGTTTTTTTTAAGAATTATTAAAGCTTACTAAAACTGCAAACCGGCTCAAGTTTCTTAATACATTGTCTAATTTATATAAATAATATTATATATATATTTATATTGTTTTAATTTATATAAATAATATCATATATATATTATACATCTCGTTCGCACGCTTGTCTTTCCCATTGCCCTCTACGGTGTCGAGACGTGGACAATCAAGGCGGCCGATAGAAAGAGAATCGACGCCATTGAAATGTGGTGCTGGCGCCGAATGCTGAGAATACCATGGACAGCCCACCGCACAAACGTCTCGATACTCAAACAGCTGAAGCTAGAGAAGACACAGCGTCTGTCTGCGACCTGCCTGCAACGCATAATGCAGTACTTCGGCCACGTTGCACGCAGGGATGGCAACAATTTGGAGCGTCTGATAGTGACAGGGAAGGTGGAGGGCAAAAGACCTAGAGGACGAAGTCCCAATCGGTGGTCGGACCAAATCTCCAAACAGCTGGAGATGCCCGTCAGCGCTGCGCTCCACCAAGCTACGGAACGCAACCGATAGAAGCAGCTGGTAGACAGGGTCAAAAGGAGTCACGATCCTCAGCAGTGAGGGAATCGACTGGAGAGAGAGAGAGAGATATATATTTATATTATTTATTTACATAT
>NJDD01000194.1:10651-20892 GCA_002245505.1 Calephelis nemesis
ATCATACTGTTTTTATCCTTGGCATTTGGTAAAACTCCATTATGTATTATTTATATATATGAAAAAAATACTTGAACTTTTTCACTTCATATATTTTTAAAAACTAAGAAATAATATTAGCTAAGCGATTTCGCTTTTACAGCAACTTCAGGGCTATGTATACGCTGGTGCATTTTTATATCTTGTATTTTCGGTATAAAAGGTAGGTCATTAGTAAAGGTGATTAATGGAACGATTAAATTGAGAAACTCATTAGTATCTTCACGCCCATATCCCCGAAGAGGTAGGCAGAGGCACCACCAGGGCACCCACGACTAGCCGAAGACACTAAGTCTCACTATGTGATAGGTGGCAAGCCTATCGCCAATCGGGCACATTTCCAATCCCGAGCAACATTTTTTTTTATTAGAAAATTGGAAAACCCAAATTTTCTTTTTGTTGCCCGACCCGGGATTCGAACCCGGGACCTCATGCAGTCAAGTCCAACACCGAACCGCTAGACCACAAAGGCGATTAGAAAAGATTAGATTAGAAACTCATTATATTTATATATATATATACATACATATCTTCACGTCAAGTCCCTTACGCGGCAGGCAGAGAGTATCGAGTGCAAGACCTCACGATCCTGATAAACCTGTCTAGCTTCCTTTACATTAAACTCATTATTATTAGTTTAAATACCAAGTTTTTTTATAATCCACTCATTACTTTTTGAACTATCGCCGATCAAACAACTCAATCTGGATGAAATTCTGAATTATGGAAAAAATCTTGCTTCTCGTCGTTATAAAGTTCTTTTCCAGGCAAGGAAGGTCAGTTCACACCATGCTGAAAGAAATGCCGTCCGTTTAAGGGGACTTTTGCCCAGGTAAAATTATGACCTGACTTTGATGAACTATGATTTGATATGGCCAGTTTTTATCAGTTTTTATAATACACTAGCTGCCCGTTCCGGCTTCGCTCGGATGGTATTTTTTTTGCCATAAATTGAGATATAAGCTATCCTATCTCTCAAGTTGGATCGAACTGCACATGGTGTGCGAATTATATTATAATCGGTTAAGTGGTTTAGGAGTCCATTGAGGACAAACATTGTGACACGAGATTTATATATATTAAGATTATGTTGAATATTGTTATGAAATAACTGATGTAATGAAAACTGGCCAAGTTAAATCTAACCTCCTATTAGATCTCTTGTTTTGAAATAACAGCACTTGTTATAATTATCGAATAAAGCAAAGAAATAGAGTTTCATACTTGATCATAATGTTATTTTGTTTCTATAAATAAGTATTTGGATTTTGCATAGAACTTGGCACCCATTAAGATTTCCAGTCTTTTTGCGGCGGAGTTCATAGCCAAGCATAATTTTTGTATTGAACTTGGCTCTCCCCTTTTTTACATTTATGTTTTTGTTTAAACACATTTACTTTTTGCTGCCCGACCCGGGAGATTATGATGCAAGGCGAACATCGGCTATACAACTGAAGCGATGTTTTATTACTTATTTTATCTTATAATTTAATACCAGGTATGGTGTTAAATACTTACAATGTTGCAATTCATTTAAAATAAATATCCCCAGACAGATGTCAACTCTGTGGAATGGCGGTTGAGCGTCGGACTTGACTTCTTGAGCTCCCGGGTTCGAACCGGGACCCCCAACAAAATAAATAGAAAATGTGTATTTTCAATTTTCTATTAAAAATAACGTTGTCCGGAGTTGGATATGTACCCGATTGGCGATAGGCTTGCCACCTATCACACTGTAGACTTAATCTTTGGCTAGTCGTGGGTGTCGTAGTAGGCTAACCCTTCAACCAACAAGATCCAGTCAAAACTATGGAAATTAAATCTTTTAATTGAGTGTTTAAAGATTATAACTGTTGCCATGTTTTTATTTTAAAATCTTTGCTAAGAATGTCTACAAAACTATTCAAAATTCATACTCACTGTTAAATACATATTAATCAAATATTTAATAGTGCGTAATGATTGCTATAACCACTTAAAATATCTTATAAGAGCTGTATATACCTACACTCTAGAGAAATTCTAAAAAAATATTCGGAACTACCTGTTTGCCCGCGACTTCTTCAACGTAGATTAGGTAATAGTAATAGTAATAGTAGATTGTAACTACTTAACGTAGTTTAGTAGTTAAAATTTTATACAAACTTTTACCCCCATTATAGTACTTAGGTGGTTGGTTTTTGAAAAAAAATGCTTATCTTTGAACTCACAACTTTAGCTACACGTATATCAAATTGCATTGAAATCAGTTCATCAGTTTAGCCGTGAAAGAGCAATAGATAGATGTACCTGCTTTCGCATTTAAACAGTACTGGCTTCGACTCAGGGTTCGCCCGTGTGATTTTTTTATAAAAGTAGCCTATTCTCATGTATAAACTATATGCTTGTAAATTTTCATCTAAATCTGTTGGGTAGTTTGTGTGTGCAAATGTAACAAATATCCATCCATTCTTGGAAACTTTCGCAATAATAATATTAGCAGGTAGCATTTATTATTTTCTAATGTTATTATATTATGTTTATTTTTTATCCTGTAAAGTTTCAAAGATCGATTTACCAATATCAACAGTTTCATCTTATCTTTTCATTATGCAAAGGGTTAGCGTACACGGCTAACCCCAACGACTACCCGCGAGGCTCGGGTTCGATTTCCGACGTGTGTGTGTGTGATGAACATCTGTTTTTCCATAAAATTTTAAAGAAGCAAAAAATTCGCTCCAAACTAGATTTAAACCTGTAACGTTTCGTTTCAAGCCGACGAATGCTCTAACCATTTTAGCTACTGAGGATTCTGTTTTTTCTGCATTTCCGGGTCTGGATGTTTATTTAATTTAATCTGGTATCTATCTAAGCATTTGTATGTATTAGTATCATTGACTAACACCCATAACACAATCATTTAATGTGCTTACTTTGGGGTTAGTTTCAATCTGTGTAATTTGTCCAGATATAATTATTTATCTCCGACCATTAGACAAGTTTCATGAAAATCAGTACAGTCGGAGGGGAAACAAATTCGATAGAAGTAAAATCATTTATCTATTAATATCGCTACTGTGATCTAGCGATCCAGATGTTGGACATGATTTTTTGAGGTCCCGGGTTCGAACCCCGAAAAAAGAAACGAAAAAGAAAATATAATTTTCCAATTTAAAAAATGTCGCTTGGGATTGGACATGTCTCCGGTTGGCGATAGGCTTGCCACCTTCGACTTAGTGTCTTCGTCTAGCGTGAAGATACTTTTTTTAAAATCATTAATTACTCAAGGACAAATACAGCGGTTATTGTATCGAAAAATGAAACTTTCTGAATGTAATAAGACCTCAAAATTTCTGAAGCAAATAATTAATTGTTAAACTTCCGTGTTTTATTTGGGAGTTAAATTTTAAAGGAGGAGATTTTTGTTGTAAACAATTAATTTACGAATCAGTGACTTTGTTAACAACAAGTTTATGATTCATACAATTATAACATCAAACACTGACGTCATGTATATATATACGTATGCTATATTTAACTTATGGATGTCTAAATTTTGTTGCTTGAAGCTAAATATAACGAACACAACGATTCTAAAGAAGTTTCACTTCAATAAACCATCTTTTACTCTGCCAGGCAGCTTATAAGAGGCGAGAACTGGTTAAAATATACGTCATTATCCATATTAATATTATAAATGCGAAAGACTATCTATCTGTTGATTTTCACGGCTACACCAATAAACTTAATGCTGATGGATTTGCATGTATCTAAAAATCCAACTTCAAACGTAGGCTAAAAAGGTATCGATAGAAGAAGGCGTTACTTTGCGGAAATCCATACCTAAATCTAAATAAAATTATTTAATTTGCAATTTTCCGCCAAAAAATCGATAGAAGAAGGCGTTACTTTGCGGAAATCCATACTTAAATCTAAATAAAATTAAATAATTTTATTTAGATTTAAAAAAGTATCCTCATACCCACATCCCTGAAGAAGTAGGCAGAGGCTCAACCAGGGCAAACACGACTAGCCGAAGACACTAAGTCCGACAATGTGATAGGTGACAGGCAAGCCTATCGCCAACCGGGTACATATTCAATCCCAGGGAACGATATTTTTATTTAAAAAAACATTTTTTTAATTTTAAAATGAATATGAAATTTTTAAATTTTGTTTTGTTGGCCGACCTGGAAATCGAGCCTGAGACCTCAAGAAGTCAAGACCTAAAACCTAAACCACCGAGGCGATTAACATAGGCAATTTTTTTAATCAACTTCCAAATAACTAAAATAGGGGATGAAATTTTGAAAGAAAACCGTAACTTAGAATAGTTTTTAAGATTCCTATTTTATGTTATTTTAATAATATAAATATAATAATAAATAAACAAATTTTATTTTAACTATTCTATGCTAACAAAGTCATTATTGTTGGCAAACGCTGACTCAATTTAGGAACACGACTAAAAATAGAACACAATTCAAAATTTTCTTGATATTGTATTAATGTATTTTTTCGATTACCTGAGCAAAACTCCTTTTAAAATGGACGATAATATCCGGCTTTGAATCCGTGACCTGATTTAATTTTTGTTGTAAAAAGAAAGCGCTCTTAATTACCTAGATCCTTGAACAGAATTATTTACGCAAGAGGCTTTGAACCCCATTCTCAAGTTGGCAACGCACTATTTTACGTATGATGTCTGCAAGCAATGCTATTTCCGAAAACTCGTATGATTGTTTGCTTTCTAACCTAATAAAAGAAATCATGTCTTAAATAATATAAATGTACATCTTTACTAAGTTCAAAGACATGCTACTTTTCCCAAAAAAAAGTCACCAAACACAGTTCATATGCATGACGAATGAAAGTTTGTTTGAAAATAAAATAAAATAAATTAAGCAAAAAAAACAAAGTAAGTAAATTATATGCTTGTGTTATGGGTGTTAGTCAACGATACTAATAAATAGAAATACTTAGATAGATACCCGAATAAATTTAATAAACACCCAAACCCGGAAATGCAGACATCTAAATGCCTGCCCCCGTCGGGAATCGAACCCGAGCCTCACGGTTGGTCGATGTAGTTGGGCATATACGTTAGCCACTCAACCAACGAGGCGGTCAATGTTATTATTCTACATGAAAGAAGCCGCGGGTAAGCCACTAGTATAAAATAATCTGCTCATATCTATGACTAAATGACGAGGGTATTTAATTCAGTTTCGTAACTATTCACTCTGGGAATATAAACAGAACTGGTGTATTACTATCACCTGCAATAATAAATTACGGCTTATTTACTGAGGAACACCCTTTATCATGTAAATTAGTTGATTCAGAGATCTATACACGGATAGATATAAATTATAAAACATGCATAATACTATTTATGAACATAAAACATGTTTAAACAATGATTGCTAACCATTGTGTACACGATAAAAAACCCAAAATGTTATTTCGTTTTTTTAAAGGTTAGTCCGGGTTCCTTTGCAGAATAGACCATCTGCCTTCCTGCCAGGCATCTCGTAAAAGGGGAGCATAGGCTTACGACCACTTACATCGTGATATCCTGCTAAGTGGTAGAGTTTCGCAGCGACTCACGTGGATTGGTACCACCGCCTTTCCTATTCCTGCCGCCTTAACGTCAGTGCTTACCGTTGGCGTGTTCCGGTTCGGAGGGTAAGTTAGCCGGTAAACTACTTTAGCACACACCACACCATTACCACCTTTGGTGTCTCTAAGCGGCGTGAATTTTTTACCATCGGGAACTTGTTAGCCTTCCAATATCATAAAAAATGTGAAAGTTTGTATGTTTGTTTGTTACTCCTTCACGCATAAACTGATTTTCATAAAATTTAGCAAACACATTGAGGATAACTTGGATTAACGCATAGGATTATACCTTAAAATGTTCCTGGTCGGCCATTAACCACGCGGGCAACGTGCGAGCAACTGCTGGTAATTAATAAAACAGTTACAATACTAAAATTGAAAAAATTACGATAAATTTATGTAGTGTTAGCTACATCATAAAAACCATCCCGGTCGCGTCACATTTTAAACAAAAAAACCGCATTGAAATCCGTCTATCCGTTCTAAATAAATGATGTCACAGACACACGCCTACACACGCAGATCAAATATATGACACTTTTCTCTTCCTTCGAGGGTTTAAAAAACCGGCCCTAATTTTATAACCGTATAATCTAAAAAGAAATAGATTTAATTAAGTATAAATCAAAACACACTCTACGGCCTTGATCAAGCTTGGAATCGTCTTTAAAACACCTACCTTTCAAAAAAAGAACCATAAAAATTAATCACTCTTTGGCCAAATAATTGTAAAACATACTAAATATTCAAACAGGCAAATTAATAACCTCCACCTTTTCAAAGTCCTTAAGTCAGTCGTGGATCCACCATTGTGGTGGATCATGAGCTGCCTAAATCCATAAACTTCTGACATTATATTTTTAATCTGTTGAATACGATGATGTAAACAGGGCCATCTTAGATTATGTAGGGGCCCTTGGGCACACAAAAACTTAACACCCTTTTGAAATATAAAAAAATCAAACTTCAAATTTTTTATCACTATGATTTTTTATATAATCAATTAATTACATTATTTTATTACAGTATGTCATTAATAATAGTATGTTGCTATTTTTTTATGATTTAGATAATAATTTCTTTCGAGATTTCTGTTGAAATCCTCAAACTCAATTTTCTGAAAAATGTCACTTTCTGTGATCATAATTATTGACGAATTACTTAATCGTTCTTAAGCTGCGAAATTGAACGCTCCCAAATTAGGGCAACAAGAAAAACGTACTGCACCCATCCAAAATATTTTAAGGTCAAAAGTGAGTGAAATGATCCATCTTTCGGGGCCCTCTGACTATAGGGGCCCCTCACTCCATCTGACCCCATGTGCCCTTATGGTAAAGACGGTATTGGATGTAAAGGTTTTTTATATTTTTTTAGTATTCAGCCAACTGATTTGACCAGAAGAAGGAACTAGAGGTTGAACGAAATATTGGCCCGGTTCCGGTAAGGATGGTAAAGTCCATAAACTTTAACATTAGGCCTTACATCCTGATCACAAAACTAAATCATGTATGACATCTATAAGCCACGGTTGTCTTTAAGGCTTAGAACTCACAGTTTCTGTAGAATGTAGATTTGTATACAAAAAGTAAGAGCACATTTCACATTCACATAATTTCTAAAGCGACGGCCGCGTGACCGCACAAATTACCGGTCTCGTGAATTTTGAAAGAAAACCGCAGTTCCGCGACCGCGGCGGGCGCGGGTAAATATCGCTCTGTAAGTTCTTAGCCTTACTTGCGCTTTTTCGCGTTTATTTATGGTATTAAATAGCGAATAAACACACGGCTCCTCTGATGGTACAAGACAATAGACCATAGACGATATAGATGCGATGCGATAGCCGGAATGTCAAACCTATTGTGTAAATCAACCGGTATAACCTACGAACCGGAATAGCACAGATACAATAACTATGGCGGCAGAAATCAGTAAGGTGGAGGACACTATCAGTGGTCGTATTGGTAATAACCCATGTATTCTATGCTCATCTCTTACGAGCTGCATGACTAGGAGGCAGATGGTCTATTCTAGACCAACACGAAGTAAAAGGGTCGTTTTTTATTTTTAAGAAAGAAACATTTACTTAAGTTGTCAACGATTGTAATACATCTACCATTATTAGCAGTTTAAGTGTATAACAGAATAAATTTAATAAATTTTATCAACATCCCGACCCGGAAATGCAGACATCTAAATCTTCTCACACAAATCCCTAATCCGTCGGGAATATAACCCGAGTCTCGCAGTTGGTTAGTGAAGTTAGGCGTGTACGCTAGCCCCTAGATGAAGGAGGCGGTTATAAAATACTTGGAAGTCCATCTTTTATATTATTTGCGTTAAAGTTTTCAAGAAGCGACACATTTGCAATGTAAAAGTCCTTTCACAAACAATGTTTCATACAAACAGTCCTTTTTTGAAGTAAATGCACTTATTAAATTAAATTTAATAGTTCATACAAAACTAGCACTGACTTTTAAAACATTTGAAACTAGACATTGCTCGTGACTTTGCCTATACAATGAATTTCTTTAACTCTTCTGTGGGAACTTGTTGAATAAAAATTTTTCCTTTGTCGATCCGGTTCTTCTGAATAGAAATTGTGCATTCGTCTTACTGCTTGGTATTTCATAAGAGCCGAGCAAATGTGTAAGGTGTCATCACATAAAAGACCTGTGGTGGTAGCTACTTGGCCGATTAAAGACCCATTACTTATTCCTGCCGCCATAATGACATTGTCATGTTCAAGTCCAAAAAAAAGGGCAAAAGCATAGTCTTAAAACCTCGGTCACAAGGCAGTGACGCACCTAGAACATCTACGGTGTCTGTGTGGTGGTTACAGTATCTCGTTAAATCTTGTTCCATACTTTAGTTTTGCCTGGAAGAGATCGCTGACTTGGTAATAAGGCCGCCTTTGTGTATCTTCTTAATTTAGGTTATTTTAATATATTTGTAATTTGTTTGTATTTGGTGCACAATAAAGAGTTATTGTGTTGTATTGTATTGTGGCTACAAACCACGTTTATGACAAAAAATATTGAGTGACGAGTATAATACGTAGGGAGATCGAGGTGAGTTGTGACAGAGGAGAGTTGTGACATCGTTGATTTTTTGGAACCTATTAATGAATATTGAGCTCGCAATAGTGTACGTTTAACAGTTCAAGTCTCGAGCTAGCAAAAGTGCACTATTGCGAATCCACAAACAGTTTATAGATTCCCAAAAACCAACGATGACACAACCAGGGGCGGATTTGATACGTTGGCTGCCCTAGGCCTACGAAAGTTTGCCCCCCCCCCCCCTTATGTGCTGTAAAGCATGCAAAATTAAATCAACTGTAGAAATTAAATAAAAATGAAAAAAAAAATAACGATAATCAGTAAATGATTTAATTATCTCAATCAGTATTTCAGATACTGATTCTTACCATTTCTATTTGTGAGAAGCAATTAATCTTTATTCACAAATTGTCTTTTGCCTGGCTTTCTGACCAGAGCAAATTTTGCCGACCCTAAATTTTGCCCCCTAGGCCCGGGCCTACTCGGCCTATTGGGAAATCCGCTCCTGGTCACAACTCTCCTCTGTCACAAATCACCTCGGTCTCCCTACTTTACAAAAATAGAATCATCAAAATCTATTCGTAATGGTGCAATCCCGAAACATACAAAGAAATATACCGATTTACTGAAAACCTCCACTTTTGGAGCTGTTCGCCTGTGTGGTCTAGCGGTTTAGTTGTTGGACTTGACTGCATGAGGTTCCGGGTTCGAATCCCGGGTCGGGCAACAAAAAGAAAATTAGGTTTTTTCAAATTTTCTAATAAAAAAATGTTGCTCGGGATTGGCAATGTGCCGGTTGGCGATAGGCTTGGCACCTATCACATTGTGGGCTTTGTGTCTTCGGCTAGTCGTGGGTGCCCTGGTTGTGCCTCTGCCTCCCCTTCCGGAATATGGGCATGAAGATACTTTTTTTAAAAAAACAACCACACAGGTAGTCCTGGTCTTGAAACAAAGACTGTATTCAAATATTTTCAGCACTATAGTCAACATATTGCCAATCATTTTTGAATTAACATTTTATATTCAGGTGATCTTCAAGTCAGGTAAAATGATCGATTGAATCAAATCAGAAGATTATACATTAATAATTATTATGATACATTAGAAGTCAGAGTTAAAGAAAGAAGGGAAAGTACATGGTATATTACAATTTTTAGAATTTCGAAAACACAAGGTTGTGTAGGAAAGGTAATGGGTTTATAAAATGATATGAATTGAAAACAGAATAATAAATTATGATTGATATACTCAGAGGATTAAATCATCTGTTTATTAAAAACATACTAGCTATAATACCCGGGTTCGCCCGGGAGTTGATATGAGATTACGCGGTAGTTGAAATAAAAAAATAAACTATGACGTAATAGTAAAAAAAATATTGAAAACATTGTTAAAACATATTTAAATGAACACAATGATATTTAAAAATACGCCCTTTAAGTTAGAACGGGAACTTTCTTGTTCGAGGGGGGATAAAGGGCTATTGCACTATATAAGTCCCGTAATCGTATCGGGAATCCTTTTTAACATTTTATCAACTTAGTT
>NJDD01000194.1:66093-125998 GCA_002245505.1 Calephelis nemesis
TCATTGGAGATAACGTCTGCGCTACGTTTTCTGTCAAATTCCTAGCTCTGCATGAAGCATCTAGATGAGATAGACTCATGATCGCCCCCATTATTAGCGATAGAAGGGACTATGGTAAAATGTGAGTTATCCTTAATCTAAATCTAGACTTAGACAATAATTTGTTTATGGAAGGCAATGTTAAAAATTTAAATTTAACTGCTGCTGATTTGCATTCGTAAGTAGTCTAGTAAAGGACTATTTATCGATGTAAAACCAGTATTGTAACTTCATTACTAATAGAGTTATGGTTGCAATAATGTTAATAAATACAATAGTTAATTCGCTAAGGTTACCAATTTATTGGAGAGTCATGGGGTTTGCTAATTGTCTGACATAGTTATGCCCTATTAGTTTTATACAGTGTGTATTCGTAAAGACTGATGTGTTGA
The DNA here is from genome assembly GCA_002245505.1 of Calephelis nemesis. Lineage (NCBI taxonomy): Eukaryota > Metazoa > Arthropoda > Insecta > Lepidoptera > Riodinidae > Calephelis > Calephelis nemesis. Next base: position 66,525 of record NJDD01000194.1, read on the forward strand.
AGTTAAGATTGAATAGTTCGGAGGTCAAACATGAGTGCTCGAGTTACCATGGAGGATTCATATACACTCTTACCCACACAAATACTGCACACGTAGGGACCAAATCGTACCCACACTTTACAGAGGGGGAATGTAAGGTTGATACGTCTACATCTAGCTATATCTTTATTCCCCGTCAAAACCTGCCTTGTCGAAATTGTCAAACCAAGGTCACCGAGACGGGTAGAAGACGAGCATCCGGATGCAATCCTCCGAGGTATTAGTACCTGTGTGCTTTTTAACTTGGTTTTCTAGCCTACTGGCACAAGTTAGACTGCACGGTGCTTAGTACATGTTATTTGGATTGTCCATATGGCTGTATTATGCATTTTAGAAGGAGAAGACCAGTTTCTGGTACCCCTTACGTTAACTACCACTTGTTAGACGATATCACAAGTTATGTTCATGACCCCGTAGGGCAAATTTAATGGTGTGTCTTCCAAACATTCAACCAAACCCAACGCATTGTACACACTACACTAGACATATCTTTCAGGGTGCTGGTATGCTCATGTTTTGACTAAGCCATATGGGATGGTGTTCCGATGTTGCATAATTTATTTAAATGGTTTAAACATCAGTCAACGAACTCATTGTGTTATATTCATGATTTCCGGATAAGAACGGAATTAATTTGAAACTATACCTTGAAGGTTAGTTAAATAAACATATTTATATTTGTACGTGTATGTATTTGTACATGTCCACTGGTATACAACTTACTGAAACTCTTATCAATGTCCATTGTTTTGGTCAAGCCTAGAAGTTTATACACAATTACCTATCAGACTTTCCTTGGAAGTCCTTAGATAAACTTGTGATTGAGTTTTACAAGAATAGAACATAAAACATAGTCAAACTTATTAATTTGACAAACTTAATTCGTTGTTTAAAATTTAATATCGACGACTGTCTTGTAAGAGACGTTGTCTTGCATCTTATAACTATTACCTTCATGATAATTTGTAAAGGCAATATTCGTCTTGTACGTGCTTTGGTCGGTTCTAAAGTAACCGCTTCTATTATCCGCAGATTATATACTAATCTAAATTATCTTTTTCCTAGAGGGTAGAGATTCTTTTGGGCGCTACCCATAGTGGAATGAGCGGATGTAGAGGGGCTCAGTCCCGCCCCTTCGTGGGCGTTTTCCTGTGTTATTAACTGTAAATAGGTAGAGAAGAAGTCTAAACCTTAACCTTCTAGTCCCTTCCAAACTAATGAACATGTCAACTAACTTTATCGAGTTAGTTTTACTCATAAAAAAATCCAAATTCCCAGGCTATCCATTGTATTACATATTGATAGGGTGAATACAACAAGGGTAGGCTATAGACATCATAAAAATAAGGTAGAGTTAGGGAGATAGGGTTAATATTTGATAAGAAGTGAACTGTACCATTGCAGAACTAACGGGTTATTTACTACAATAAATGGGTTCTAATTAATACCACTAGACGATTAAATGGCCAAATTACTCTTGTTATATTAATCTCTGGTTACGGCTTAATTAAGAAATAAATACCTAGGTATTAGTAAATTGGTAGAGTGGAGATCCGGAAATATCTTACGTAACCGTAGTGTGACAGCGTGCATAGCGTAAAACTTAACTTGATGTAGAAACTCTGGAATTTAGGGTTTAAGAAAGATGTGTTGCGAGCGAGGCGTAGGAATTGACCTAAGAGGTTTCCGGATTTTATTGCCTAATCAAACTAGTGATAAACTAGTCCTAGAGACATTCGTAGGGAGAGGTTGGATTTTATTACACTATATATTTATTATTATAGTATTGCTTATTTATTTAAAAATTACGTAATTGTTTATTTTATTTATACAAATATTTATCTAGTATGATTTATTATTTCAAAATTCATTCTCTCTCTCGGCTTTAGAGATCGATCGAGTTAAATCTTAGCATGAGTAACAAGCGTCGGGTGGGATCGTTACAATACTTTAATTCAAATTTAATAATAATCGGAAAAGTGAAAGTAAAGTATCCTCCAAGGTTACCATGTTGGAAGTTTACAACCAAGTTTACAACAGTCTGCAACGTATTTAGCCCAAAGTCGATTTCCGACTGTTTCTAAGAATTTATTTTACCAAAAATTGTACAAACCATTTAAGAGAGCTTACGTTCATTTGACACTAACACCATGACTTAGACTGGGTGGTAAAATTCAGTGACTTAAAGTATTTCACAAATTTATATATGAATTAGCTGACCCAGCAGACGATGATCTGCTATATTTTTAATTTAATTTTAGAAAAAAAAATCGGTGTGTGTCGCCCTTCTCACTTAAGGGTATGAAAAACAGATTCTCGGACCTACTCAATGTGTTCACAAAATTTCATGAGAATCAGTCAAGCCGTTCCGAAGGAGTACAGGAACGAACATTGTGACGTAAGGCGTCCATGTTGTTTTAGTGTGCGTAATTGTGTAGTAATTAAGTACTTATGTGTAACTAATTACCAGTACTTTACCTGTTTCGACAGTTAGAACGCCATTGCTCTCCACGATTGTGGTCCCTTAAAGAGTATATCCCATAAATTAACTTACGTAATAACGCCAACCCGTGCTTCAGATTGCACCATTACCATATTTGGTGTCCAGGAAATCCATCCTGATTAGCTTTCAATTTTGTTTTTAATCCCCTTTTTTTAATAACCCCCTACATAATAAGCAATACCTATAGCTAAAAACCATCTCGATCACATCAGCTTGAAAAAAAGCCTTATCGAAATCGGCCAAACGAAATAAAAGTTATGATGCCACAGACAGACACATACAGATATTTTAAATTTATAACGCCCTTGTTTACCAACGGGAGTTAAATAACACTTGAAATGAGACATAATAGATCTACATTTAGTTAAGAACCATCTCGATCACGTCAGCTTTCAAACAAAAAACGACGGGTTGCACTCCGGGAGCCGGCAGAATTGAAAATTTGAATATTTACGTTACACATTTTTGATATTTTGGAATGGTTAGGGAATAATTTTCCACAAATTGCTTTAATTATCGGTATGAAAGTACTATTATTAATGTAGTAGAATACAATATTGATTTATAGCGCTATCGTACAAAAACGCATCGAAATCGGCCTATCCGTTTAAAAGTTATACCACAGTGTGACACACACACAAACACATCAAACTTATAACACCGCTTGTTTTCATTCGTTGCTTAAAAAGACTAATGAATGTAAAGAAAGCTACCATGTCTTAACGAATATCAAATTTAACTTGTATTTAACATATATATTTTGTTATTTTGATCCTCATAACTGATTTAGCCAAAGTTTTCGAATACATGTTTGCTTTGCAGATTATATGCTAATGTAGCTATGCTATCAAATATGGCGGACTTCCAAATACGGCGGAATATTTATTTTTATTCACCCTCGTGGTGAATATTAAACGATGAGTTTTTGTTGAAAAGGTGGTCCCAGTTATAAAACATCATTGTCGCCTTCCGAAATATTAAATTTTATTTATTTAAGCGCCTTTATTTATTCATAAATTTATCCATTCATTCATAAACCTACCAGATGTAGTAGACTTTGATTCTGCTTAATGTTATTGCAATCTCTTAAAATCAGTCTTCTCAGTGGATGGATGTAGGTAGGGAATGCAATCTTGATCTTGCAAAATCAAGATTCCAAGATCTTGAGTGATTTTAAAAGATTCAATCTTGAAAGCCATCAATCTTGAATTTAGAAATTCTGTTTGCGATCTTGACAAAACAGTGCAAGGTTGTAACAACATTTCGATATTTTCAGATTGAGCTCGCGTAAAGTGTCATACGTGTAAACTTTTTGTTCTTCATTAAATTACTTAAATTATATGTTATAATTTGTGATCTCATTGCATTATTGCATTTCTTTCATTTAAGTCACTAAAACGTTGATTGTTTCTTGTTAATTTTTAAAATAAACGTTGATTATTGTGTTCATACAATATTGTTTAATTTCAAAAATATATTTAAATATATTACATAACTAGCTGGCCCGCCGAATTTCGTTTCACCGGTTCAGTATGGGATATTATAAAGTATTATTTTTCCCATTTTCCCTGCAACTTTCCCTGTTTTTCTCTTTGTAACAACCTTCTCCTGACAATAAGTAACAAAATAAAAAAATAATTAGGTAAATCGGTCCAGTCGTTCAGAAGGTATGCGCTTACCAACACATTTAGCGATTCATTTTTATATTATAGATATTAAAATATTAGATACTATCAATTTGCAGTATTTGATAAAAACGCAATTTTTTTAAATTATTCTGCTCAATCTCGAAAATCCCGAAAATCTTGATTCACGACCAGTATCTAGACCCCAATCTCAACAAGATCTCGAACTGACCAATCTTGATTCAGAAAAAAAGACACCAAGATCTTGAATAGGTTGACATTCCTAGATCAAATCGCTCGGGTGTTTTCCGAAGGTGGTGTCAAGAGTCTCTGAAACCGGCGTACTTATATTAAAAGGGAATGAATGTGGAGGAAGCCATGCAGGTCTGCCAGGATGGTGAGGTTTTCACATTTCTCTATGTAGGTACCGGATTTCAAGTTATTTGGACTTTTTATACAGAGAGATGTCGGGGATCTCTTTTAGAGATAAGCTCGCCTTTTGCATAATTTTACATATTTAATTGTTTTTTTTTTTACTTTTTGTGTACAATAAAGAATTAAAGAAAGAATTTCAAAGCCATAAAAATTAAGATTTGGAAAAATTACGGGACAATCTATAAAGTACCTACTACAAATCTAAAAACGAATAAATTAAATCTAACTACGTGTTAATACATATTAGTTAGATTTACGTTCTGACTTTTACCCATCTCCCGCGGGAACTTAGTGAGCGGGATGAAAATTATCTTTTAGTCTTCCCTGGATCATAAAGATCATGTCATAGGCAAATTTCATAACGATCGGCTCAGTAGATTGACCGTGAATCGCCGTCATGATAGCGACAGACAGAGAGACATAAAAATATCTAAAAATGCTAAACATGTTTTATGCTGATACTTAAATTTTGTATCCTGCATAAACGACTTCAATGTACTTCAATGCATGATACTTCAATGTACGAAACTCCCTCTTCTACATTTTTTTATGAGTATTGATATTATAGGATTATTTTACATGTTTTATAATGAACTAGCTATTCCGGCGAACTTTGTTTCACCTGTTCAGTTTGTATGGAAAAAATTGAAATGTTGTTTTTCTTTGGCCAGAGAACGCGACTTTGTTTCATACCTGCTATGTAGTGATATCACCCTAAACAACGCCTGATAATAAAATATAACTTATTCTGATCTATAGCAACGATAATAAATTCTAATGCATGTGAACTTTAAGTCATTGTGTGCTAAAAATAACTTAAGTATATAAAAAAGGTGAAAAAGATTCGTAAATTCAAACATTTATCAATAAGCCCGTATTTGAGTTCAAAGAATATACATAATAAATATAAATAATATTTTTGACGAGAAAATTGCTGTTTCATTGAATCTGTAGAAATGGATCAAAGAAAAGTAATTTTGTTGTTTTCAATAACTTTACAACAGAAATATTATCGCTTGCTTCCAGTTTGTTGATAATTTCAGTTGTATATTTTTTCAATGTCATAGGTCAGCGAGCACACGTGTCTTGGGAATGCAATCTTGGATCAAGATCGACTATCCAAGATCTTGGCGCCTTTTTCTGAATCGAGATTGGTCAGTTCGAGATCTTGTTGAGATTTGGGTTGAGATTTTGGTCGCGAATCAAGATTTTCGGGATTTTCAAGATTGTTAGAATAATTTAAGAAAATTTGTTTGTTGTATTAAATTCTGCAAATTGATAGTAACCAGTATTTAAATGTTTTGTAATATAATTATGTTTATCTTTTAAATTAAACATTGTATGAACACAATAATCAACGTTTATTTTAAAAATGAACAACAAGAAACAATCAACATTTTAGTGATTTAAATGAAATAATGCAATGAGATCACAAATTACAATCTATAATATATGTAACTAGCTATTTCCGCGAACTTTGTTCCGCCTGTTCAGTTTGTATGGGGAAAATTAAAAATGTTGTTTTTCCCAGTTTTCTCATAATCGAACAGGATAACATGTATCCTATGTCCTTCTCCTGGTTCTAAGCTACCTCCCCGCCAATTTTCAGCCTTATCGGTTGAGCCGTTCTTGAGTTATAAATAGTGTAACTAACACCACTTTCTTTTATATATATAGATTTAATAAAAAACAAAAAATTTACACGTATGACACTTTCCGCGCGCTCAATCTGAAAATCTTGAAATCTTGTTACAATCTTGGAATGTTTTGTCAAGATCGCGAACAGGATTTCGAAATTCAAGTTTGATGACTTAAAATTGAATTTTGGAAAATCACTCTAGATCTTGATGCAATTTTGCAAGATCAAGATTGCATTCCCTACACGTGTCTCTTGATAGGAAGAGAGAACCGTGGCCTATAGACACTATAGATGTTACAGGTGTGACGATGTTCAGACCAGTGTCGCTGTCAAGCATCGGTTAATATGTGTACAGCACCTTGCCCGGATAGGGATCTAGTGCCTTACCTATTCCTGCAGATGACTATCATGTTCCGGTCCAGTAGTTAGGATAGGTAGACTAGCACAATTAATCTAACATCCCGGCAACTGGACGCCGACGCACCTGTAACATCTATGGTGCATTTAGGTCGCGTTTATCTCTTACCATCAGGAGACTACCAGAGAGGAAATTGTTCGCAGATCGCTTTCACAAATAATATATTAAATACACCAGAACTCAGAAATAAATACTCTTATTATTCCTTTACTCATCGGAAATTGAACCCGAGAGAATAGAAAAGTATACTTATACTTGAACTAAGAACACTCATATTTCAATGAAGACACACTGAGAAATACATGTTAAACTCATTCAGTACTAATCAACTCGGCAGACGTTGTCCTGTCGAATGAATATTGAATTAAAATTAACTAGTCTTTTTTTTCTATAAACATTTTCCTAAGAATAATTAATACAACAAACGGAAATAGCAAAATAGGTCCATCCGTTCACGTAAGAATGATATATAAAAAACCGCCCAAGTGCGAGTCGGGCTCGCGCACGCAGTGCTCCGTACTATCATCTATTTATTTAAAATTACGTTAGTTGTATGGGAGCCTCCCTTTGAGATTTTACTTTATTGTTATTTAATTATTTATTTTGAAAGGTTACATTATATGAATACTCTGTAAAAATTTGAATCTTCTACCTGTTACCGTTTTTAATATTGTTCAAAAAATACGATAAAACACGTTTATTGTATATATACCCTTTGTATTTTTTTTTATTTTTAGTATTTGTTGTTATAGCGGCAACGGAAATACATCATTTGAAAAAAAAACAGCTTTCTAGCTATCACAGTTTATGAGATACAGCCTGGAGACAGACAGACAGACAACGAAGGCTTAGTAAAAAGGTTTCTGGTTTTACTGTTTGGATACGGAACCTTAAAAATGTCTTTACACCCAGAAGCACAAACACAACCCACGACCAGCCGAAGACACTAAGTCCCACAATGTGATTGGTGGCAAGCCTAACGCCAACTACGTACAACATAACCAATCCCGAACAACATTATTTATAATAGGTGGAAAATACACATTTTATATAAAATACTTATTTATATAAATACGTTTTTTTTTAAAAATATATATATAAAAACCTTGCAACAGACAGCCATGGTTAGTTCTTGTCATCGTAACGTCAGAACTAACCTTGTCATGTTTCGTACTGGAAGTTAGGGTAGCTGGTCGTTTTGCACATGTGGCATAAGATACGGCTATAAGATAGCGGTGCACTTACCACATCACATCTTTGGTGTCTATATAAGAGACGGTTATCTCTAACTACCTGAAAAATCGCAAGCTTGTTCTCTATCTCTTATCTAAACATGAAACCCCATTTTGCGTCGTAATCACGAAAGATCGTATTGACCAATTTTGCTAATTATTTTTTCATTGTATTGGTTATAGTCAGGAAAAGGTTCGTCGCAAGAGAAAAACCGGGGAAACTGCAGGGAAATGAGAAAAAAGTACTTTTTCCTCCACAAAAACAAGCGACATGAAATGAAATTAAAAATATTTATTTGTGGATTATGTATGTTAAAAAGTTGTTACAAAATTATTAATTGTTGACTTATGTAACATTTATAACAAAACAGTATGTTACAATTAAAAGCAAACGATACTTTGTCCAGGTAAAAACAGAAATATCAATAAAAGTACTATTTTAAATACGTGATCTTTTTGTAAGATATGTTTGTTATTACATCAATCCACTATTTTTAGCGTCGTTTATATTATTTTAGTAGGTGAAATACCATGTTACGTAATAACTGTTACTTAACAACGGAATTTAGAATGTTATAATGCTGAAAAAAATACATGTCTGTGGTATTTAAAGTAGGGTTGTAAATGCGTTCAAGATTTATGTTTTAATTATTTTCTTCAGTGATTTACTGAGTCGTTTCGAAGGTAGGCGCAGCCCTTAGGCTCCCCGTAGTTATTTATTTAAAGCGCGTAAATGATAGCACATGTATTTTACTCCGTTAGGACTACTATTCCGGTATCATACCATAAATTACCTAAATTGGCAATTCTGAATTTTCTAGTTTAATATTTTCTAACTGGTGCAGGTGTTGTAAAATAGGAATTAAAGTAGTGTAAAATGTGGCTGCATAGCCGGAAAATGTTCGCCAGCGTAATTTTAAGTAAAAAGAAACGTGTGTCAAACTTTAAATTTAAAACTCTCCCTTGGCGAAGTTTTGGCGGGATCAAAAGAAAAGATGAATAATAAAAAATTAAAAAAAGAAAATAATGTACATAATGAGTAAAATTGGTCAATTTGGTACTCTACATCATTTTTAATACAGATTTTTTGTTTATATTTCTCAGCTACATTACAGGTTTTGCAGGGTTATTGATTTTTTTAAGTTAATTCCTTTTTGGGACCGGCTAGAATGTTTTGGCAGTGCCGTCACGTCTTCCATATTATGATTTATTTATAATTTTAGTGATAAGTTCAGTTAAAGTGCACTGGTAAACAAATTAAATTTGAGTAATGGCAAATGTTCATGCTCATGCCAAAAACTGCACAAAAACTTGACTATGGAAAACTAACGTTATTGAACTAAGTAAATTTAGCAGAAAAATCAATTAACTACTATCGTATAGATACGTAAACGAACCAAATTAAAAACATATTTTTAAACTTTCCTCCTGTATTTCAAATATGAAATATATTACTTGATACAGGGTGGCATTTGGATTTTCGTTAAAGTAATCATAATAAAAAATAAGGTTATAAAAAATATTTAATATTAATATTATAATAATGTAATATAATGCTATTACGTTATTCCATACACATTCATAACCTTTGTCATACAAACACGCCTATTTTAGAAACCCATGACATTTACCTGGGATAACATCCGAGCGCTGATCGTAGAATGTCAACCTAGATCTCTTCGGGAACCTACATACATCCACATTCGCATTGTAGGCTGTTTTGTCACTCTTTCATCTGTCGTTGTTTCTACATTGGCGAACATATGGAGCATCACCTGTCTAATTTGATAATAACCCTCGCTGCCAATCCTACTCTGTTTCACTGCTGTTCACTCCCCGTATCTCACTTTGATAAAATTTTGATATTGGGGGATGATTGACAGAAAAATGTGTAAAAAAACTAAAGATGCAAAGTTGGATGTTTTCAAATGCAGCTTAAATCGAAAACAACAGCTATTTATTATATAGGAAACGGAAAAGGGCCCTCGTATTCCTAACGATAGCATTTTTTCATGTTATCCATAATAACCTTTCATACGGCTTTCAGAGTTCGCAACGAGAAAATATGTCTTTTGTTCACTTGTCCAGCATAAAATAAAGCAAAAACTATACGCCTTTTAAAAGCCTCTTCATAAAATACTGAGTTCGAACCCTGGGCAATAAAAAAAGTGTAGTTCCAATGTTTTAAGTGCTTTAAGTAAGAATAAAATTTCCTTGGCAAACCCATCGCCAACCTGGCACATATCCAGTGTATGTGCCCGGTTGGCGATAGCTTTGCTACTTAAGGCCCCGTACTTAGCCAGAACAGCCATTCACCGCACTCCCCCGTTCCATGATTACTATGAAATGTTGCGCTCTAAAGTAAACGTCTTAAGCGACAAATCACTATTTTCGACACTATAAAAGTAATTTGAAAAAAAGTATAAAAACTGAAACTTTTACCTTTTAGGTATAGTACTTATCTATGTTTATGTTAAATCTGGTGTCGATGTTTTCATAATTGAAGTAGACAGTTGGGTTTTGCTCTCAAAAAAGGGTTTACTTTTTGATTTTTTTCTATCGAGCAAAGTGAAATGAATCGTGTTTTAGAAACACTAGTCTTATAAAGCATATTCATGTTAATCCTGTGTATTTTTGTCAGCAAGATCCATGATTGCTTTGTATGAAAAAAACATTATACTGCTGACTTATTTTAGCGTATATGGCCCCTTAACATGTTGTGGCACTTTAGTGTTTTCGGCTAGTCGTGGGTGGTCTGGTTTTATATTTTCCTACTCCTTAAGGAAAGCAGTTATGAAGATACTTTTCACAAAATAATTAAGCGCAGTAAAACTGCAAAAACCTGAGTCTGAATATATCGCAATTTGATAATACTTTTTTTCGAAAGATAGGAAAATGATTTCGCAAAATGTTTTATGAGATAAAATTAGCGTGGGACAACCTCGAAACCATGACCTATCTTTCTAAAGAGAACTTTCAAAATCGATTGGCTATTGGCCGAGTAATCGCAAACACACAAACAAAAAAACACACATAATCGAATTAAGAACATCCTCCTTTTTTAAAAGTCGATTGAAAAGAAGAGAAAGAAGTTGTTGAATATAATTGTAATTATAGCAAATTAATAGATAAATTTTCTGAAAAAGAAAACATTGTCTAATCGATCATGGATTTAAATTTTGTTGATTTTTTGCCCAGTGTGAAGCTGTTTTTTTTAGTTCTGACTAGAAATTCGGCCCGGCTTATTTTATGTTAATAAGTAGTCGTTGCCCGCGGCTTCGCGCGCTAAATTCAGGGTAAAATAATTCCCCTTTCGCAATACCGTGAAAAATTTCCTGATATCTTTATTGTTACTTATTTATCTCTTACATTTCACTTTTTTATTTCAATTTTATTATTTGTTCCTTATATACAAAGTGCAGTAATAAGAAGCAGTCTCTCTTATGGGATGTATTCGTTCGAAACTCACAAAGTTAACTCTGACATTTTTCGAGGACCGGACCTAAGAACAAATCGCGGTGTCTGCATTTTTTTGTTACATGTAATTTAAAATCTGTGATAACTTCTAAAGTACTCATTTAAATAAAAAAAAACAATTTTGATCTACATTAATCAGCCAAGGTAACTAATATCGATTAGAAGAAATTAGCTTTTGAAAGTAAGGCCGTTTACAATCATATTTTTCAGAGATAAGATTTGTTATTGTAAGTCATCTATAGGATAGGGATATATTATGCTGTCACGGACTTTTTTGTAGGCCTTTTTATGGTATACTTTTCCTTACTAATTACTACGATATATTTCAAACGCCAGCGCATGTAAGAAACTGAGAATAGTTTTTTTGACTGTCACAAAATAGGGTTTTTTCTCTACTATACAAATACTTAATTAGTTTGTATTGCATACAAAAATCTACGGGAAAAATCATCTAACCAACAGTAAAAACTGAATCAAAATCCGTGACGTAATTTCAAAGATTTAAGCAAACCGACATAGGAACAGACGGCGGAAAGCGACTTTGTATTTAATCGACTTCCAAAAAAATAAGAATGTACTCCATTTATCGGTTATATTTTTTATGTATGTACACCGATTTCGCCGAGGTTTCTGAACCGACTTTCGTAATTCTTTTTTTGTTTGATGCGGAATAGTTTCAAATTGGTTCCATAAAGATTTGATTCAGGTAGGCCCATTGGTTTTTATTTTATAAGCATGTTTTTATCTACTTTTACCCATCCCGATGTCTATTTTTATTAAATTAAATCAAATCCCGCAGCAAAATTTGATCCACTTAGGTGACTTAAGTGACAAGATTACATACGCATCGGCATTCAGTAACATGCTTTAAAAATATTTAGTAAGGTTATATCATTATATACATATATAGCCTTATACCATGCTATAAAGATATTTACTTTTAAGATTATTAAATTAAATCAGCAATAAAATGAAAAGTATTAAATTAAAATAACTACGTTAAAAACCGACTTTAAACAAAAAAGTAAAAACTAATAAAATTTATATTAATTACATACTCCTATATTTATGTGCTATTTACTTATATATTTGGAGTGGGTCCCAAGCCTTAAACTCATAATTACACTATTAGTAAGTATTTAACTGACCTACCTACACATTACTACCTTACATACTTATAATTAATAATCTTTATTATTTTTTAATTTTTAGTTTTGAAGTCGAATTTTTAGCGTACTTATTTTTATGTAATTAATGATAAAGTGAAAAGTTACGAGACTAAAAATTGGATAAATTTATGGATATATCCATCCAGATTCTAGTCATCAAAACGCGTGCTTTATAAATTCGAATTGCGAACGGAGAGGCCCGCTGCACCCTGCGGAGGTGGTAGGCTTATACGTTCACGTTTTCCGTCGATTTTTCACTCGGCACTTTCCAATTTTTCAATAGCTTCTAAGTTATTTAATAAAATTATTAAATTTGAAACGCAATCATGTTCTGCATGATTAAATATTTCATGCAGAACATGATTGCGTTTTATTGAATTTAACTTTATAAAACTTAAGATTGCATGCGTAGGGATGAAACGATACCACTGAAGTATCGATACTTATACTCGATACTGGTATCGGTGGTCAAGTATCGATACTTACTCAGTATCGATAACAAAGTATCGACACTATTACTAGTATCGTATCGTTTCTGGAAAATTTTGAGTGAAAACCGTACCAAGTATTGGTAGGTAGGTTCTAACATAATATAATATTTTTTGAGTCACTCCCGACCATGACTGTCGCGGGTAAGTGCTAGTACGAGGACATCAAGTCACCTTCAAAATAATTTATGAAAAAAGTCCGTTTTTGTGGCGCTGCTTAAGAATATCAACTTGTCTTCCGGTTAATTTTTTTTCGGTCATAGACAAACAAGCTTAGACGAAGACAAAGGTGCTAATTACACAAAACTAAGCCTAGGATGCGTCCAGAAACTTCAATTAACGATAAACGTTTTTTATCAATGTTAAAAGACAAACATCCATTATTTTAATTTCCGTAAACCATAAAAAATACTGATATGAGTACTTCTAAACGTTCATTTCAAATTATCGTTACTAAAATGTACTTGCTATCGGAGAAAAGTATCGAGTACCTACTTGAATTTACTCGTGTCGTTTCATCCCTATGTATGCGTTTAACAGCGTTAAAATTACCACATTGTAAGTGAAAGATTTTTAAAACGTAAAATGGGTACAGTAAGCTATTTATAAAAGGTAAACAATAGAAAGATAGACTTTTTGTTAAATTATTCGTTGAAATATGAGACACTCTCGTCGTGTACTATTTTGTTAACACTCTAAGGATTTTGGCAGCGTTTTCGGTGTAGGCTCCCAACGGGGCATACATTTGTCTGACGTGTTAATAAACAAATGATGGAAAAGAAAGATTTTCCGTTAAAAACAAGATTCAGTTAAAGATATCCTAAATGCTGACTTGGGCTATAAACTACTACACAAATTTTGATAAAATCCATTAAGTAGTTTTTACATGAAAAATGAACTGGCAAACAGACAAACCTATAAAAATGTTAATCACCCTTGTTTTCGATTCTGTATCCCGAACACAAAACGTAGCAATCATTGTATTTAAACGTATTTTAAATACGTATAAATTTAGTTCAATTACTGCTTTATTATACTAAGAGTTAATGTTAAATTTGCGGATTTCGAAAAAGTGCTTTAACTCGAAAACCGCTCAAAATGTCTCAATCAAACTAAATTTTATTGAAAGTGTTCTTTTTAGATCTACAGCATACATTTATTTTGGATTTTTTAAACAGTCAATCAACCTACCAAGTATATTAAAAAATAAACAACTTCATTATTATTAATTTATCAACTTTAAAGCCCCAAAAGTTTGGGAGTAAAGTAGATGTGAAAAACGGATGGACAGACAAACATTTCTGAACAGGGTTCCGTTTTACACTATTTACCTATGGAACCCTAAAAACATACCGATAAAAATGCTGCTTTTATTTATACTTATATAATGATTGTTCCTAGATTTATATTGTTTTGCAATTAAAATAGTATTTCTTTCCAGTTCCACTTTATAATTTTCCGATGTGAAATACGTTGAAAATATATTATTTTGCTAGAAAATATAAGTGGCATCAGGAAAACTAATTGAGCCATTACTCTGAAAGTAGCATAAACCTATGAAAAATACCTTGTAAACTTTATAAATGGGAACATATTTATTTCGGCTTTATTTTTGTACGAAAATAGTCCGTATGTTTGTACGCCTTTTACTTAACGGCTTTAATGTGTTAATGTTGCAGCAATCATATATAATACATCTAGATGTCTGCATTTCTAGACCAGTAAAAATAAATAATTGAATAAATTTTACGAAAAACACTCAGATCCGGAAATACAGACATTTAAACATTTATCATACAAACGTCCTAATCGAACCTGAGCCTCGCGGTTGGTTGGTGGCGTTAGGCGTGGACGGTAATCGTTCAACCAACAAAGTTAGTTTTTTTTATAACATTGGAAGGCAAACAAGCAGACGGATTTCCTGATGGGGAGAAATTCTCGCCGCCTAAAGACACCAAAGGTGGTAATGGTGCATTGCCAACCAGAGGCTGGGATGTTAGGCCTCGAGCTAAAGTAAGTTAACCGGCTACCTTACCCTCCGAACCGGAACACGTCATGACGTTATGGCGGTAGGACTAGGTAAGGCAGTGGTACCAATCCGGGTGAGTCGCTGCGAAACTCTACCACCTAGGAGGATGCCACGGTGTTAGAGACGGCAAGCCTATGCTCGCCTTTTACGAGCTGCCTGGCACAGGAAGGCAGATGGTCTATTCTACAAAGGAACCCGGACCAACCGGACCGGACCGGTTGGTATCTATATGCCACCCTTGTCTCTTACTATCAGGAGACCGGTGAGATTATTTGCTGTCTATTGCTAACAATCTAACCTCCTTACAGGACTTTAATAGTACTGAAAGGGGGTCCAATATTTGCGATTCTTACTGTAAGACTCAGAACAAACTTGACGTATGACTTTCTTTTAAATTATTTTTTATTATTAGTTTAATAAACGTTATTTTCTTATTAACTTTTAAATTAAATTTAAAAGTTGCTGTACCTGCTGCAATCTGTCACATTTTCATGACTAACTGCGAAAATATAAACCTAGCGAGCGATAAAATAATAACATCCCGACACATAAAATTAAACATCAGAAACAATAAAAACCATATGATAAGAATAACACTTACGTATTTAATCCATCCGAGTTGGAAGGTTGGGGTGGGGGCCACCTCTGAATGTTTGCCCGCCACATTAACTGCCGGAACGTCATTCGGAACTGTCTCGACATTGAACAATAAAGGACGAAATTAATAGCCCCATTGAGTAATGCCAGAGCATCCATCAGCTCGCCAAACAAATTGTAGCAGCGTTTAAAGAAACATCGTCCCAATGTCCCACTCATAAGGCCGAGAATCCCATTCGGTAGCTCCGTCACTAAAAAAAGAAGTAATACGGCAACCAACATCTTCGTTGTTCTGTTTGTTCGTTTGTCCCCACGGCATTGGCGTTTCAGAAGCTTATCATTAGCTGTGTAGGGGTTACTTATTCGAATTTTCTTTTGATGTTCGTTAGCACTGTGGACTTCTCTTATAAGCCATAGGCTTATAACTGTCAAGATACAGCAGGGCAAGAGTTTGATGACTACAGCATGGACCCAGAAGTTTATTTGGTAGAGCTGACCTTCTTCATCTGAGTCGACATGGTATAAGACCATTGGACCATTTGGTTCTAGTACAACTGCAGTGTGGACATCAAATACCTGCAAAGTAGTTAGTTTTATTAGTATTTGGCCTTTTTTAACGGATTGGACTTCACTTCATAGTGTTCCGGGTTTAACGACCGAACCCGACAAAAGAAAATACGTTTTTTGAGCTTTCTGATAAAATCAACAACTCGGCCCACTTCTTTGCGCAAATGAACGTGAATATACTTAGTTACTTAATAGTTTTTAAATAACACAACTTAACCAGTTACATATATGGTATCTATAGATGACGGCAACAGTTGTCTCGTACATCAGGAGAACCACCTAGTCCTTTGATATAGGTTACTTTTTCTAAACCTTACCTAATGTTAGAAGGGAACTTGGGAATGGCCTTAACAATTTACAGGGCGACGAAGGCGTGAGCAAAAACTAGACTAGTAATTAGATAAAAACTATTTTTCAGATTAGTTAACCGTAGTTTCTAATTACAACATCTTTATGTCTTTTACAAGGCCTTGTATTACAACTATAATTTTCTTAAAATATTAAGTACCGAGGTTACGTAGCATCTTTGGTGCTTGGGATGGTTATCCTCAGAGATCTTTCTGCTTGCTTGCTTTCTAGTGCTTTATTTATGTCTACGAAACAGAGTCGGTTTTTGGACCACCTTCGATTACTATTTTTAAGCCTTCTTTTTAAGTAGAAAGAGCGTATTTCTGACGTGGTCTCATTGCCATCAAGTCTGGATCTGATGATTGAATAAAATGGAAATCGGAGAAAATACATATTTTTTGCGTACGTATATGATTTACTTTTGAAATAAAAATCAGCCTTTTGCAGTTTTACTGCGCTTCAAATTATATTATAATGCTAATATCTAGTTAGTAGCTGGAATAGTTTTAAGGATATTTGTATTTTTGAATTCGTCTTAACTCGGCAAACGGTAACATATAAAAAAGGTAACCCAGTATTAAATAGCAGAATACTTATACAATCATTTGAAAGTTACATATAAAAATCACAGGTAAAAGACGGGTATGAAGTTTGCTGTGACAGCTAGTGTCCTAAAATTATAGTGAAGTGACCACTTACCATATACGTAGGTATACAGAGTATTGGCGGTATGAAGAAACTACTTAGTATGGCAGTGCTGCATCGTCTTTCTGTACAAAGTATATGACTCCGGTCTGAATATCTGCAAAAAACCCAAACACTTGTAAAATATTCTGGGGTAATGTTTCCACCTTTTTTGATAACTCTTGCCGGGATTTTTTGTATGATGACACACCGAACAAACAACACAGATCCCCTGGTGGTAAAAGATGGACTTTTAGGTGCTTCGAGGTCCTGTGGTCGAATTGTTAGGCCAATTATTGTGTAAAACGTATTGCCTACTCTCATCTTACTACCTACTGCCTTCTTTAATCTTTAAAACTGCGCAACGGATTTTGATGTGTTTTTTTTTAATAGATAAAATTATTGAAAAGTGAGGATTGTGTGTATATTTCATAACCGTGCAAAGCCGGGCGAGCTGATAGTATATTACACATAGTATTAACACGAATTCATTTTATGTATAAATAAAAGATTAACTTTTCTATGTAGTTTTGAATTTGAGTAAACAATTACCAAAATCTTTTCCACGAATTATGTACATAATATATTTTATATAACAATTATCTCATAGCTAAACTTTGTTTTACAAATTTTTGTACAAAAAACCATCAAAACATTTACAGTTCAAATAAAATAATAAACTGCTCGCTCAAACTTTTAAACTGTATCAAAATATTTTTTAATAAAACTTTTCCTTGTTTGCTAGCGCGAAATCTTTCGTAAAATGCGAAAATGTTATTCCAAATATTTTATTTTTGGATTGACATTTTAATTTCATTTTTTAAACTAAATATGCCTTTCTGATTGTTAATGCTAATTTATCATATATATTATAAATTTGCTGAAATTGGCGAAATTATTAATTATGTAATAACAACTCTATATAGATAGATATCTTTAAAATACATTCGGATTTTCGAAGCTCGGCAAATATAGACGAAGCGCATAATTTATACAGTATCACTGTATATGCGTGTTTAAGTGCTTGGTTATGCTTTTTGTAATACAGAGATATGAATGCTTTTTTTACGTTTTTATTTAAACAAATTAAAACCAATTTATATAATATAAAGAGCTCACGCTTAAAAAATATGAAAACTGTAAATAACTAGTCAGTTGAAATCAAGTTTGAGAGGGAGATTAAAGAATGCCTCTGCGATTTTCAGATCTTAAGTCCAATAATTGCAAAATAATGATTAGAAAAGTAGGTATCGTTTCTTTAATCTATAATATAAAAATAAATCGCTAAATGTGTTGGTAAGCGCATAAGTTCTGCACGACTGGAACGATTTGGCTAATTCTTTTTTTACTGTGTTAAATATTATCAAGAGAAGGTGCTTATGAAGAGGAAAACCGGGAAAATGGGAAAAATAATACTTCATTATTTCTCATACTGAACGGGTGAAACAAAATTTGCCGGGACAGCTCGTGAACAATGTAAATATAAAAATGTTAAATAGTACCTAGCAGTGATTTTTTTTTCATGATATTAGAAGGCAAACAAGTAGACGAATTTCTTGATAGTAAGAAATTCAGACCGCCTAAAGACACCAACGGTGTTAATGGTACGTTGCCAACCTTTATCCTCCGAACCGGAACACTTCAACAACAAGCACCGACATTACGGCGGCAGGAATAGGTAAGGCGGTGGTACCAATCCGGGCGAGTAGCTGCGAAACTCTACTACCTAGTCAGATGTCACAGCGGTAGCGACGGTAAGCCTATGCTCGTCTTTAATGAATTACCTGGTAGGAAGGCAGATGATCCATTCTGTACCGGAGCCCGGACCAACAAGGGGAGATAAAAAAATCGCGCGTTGCGCGCGGTGCAAGCTCCTCTTTAATAGATATCAAGATCAAGATATACCGGCCGGGGAATCAAAAATCACAGCATAAAATGCAGCGACAACATACAGTGCTTACAAAGCCTTCTATCACACAAATTTTCGATCAGGTCACGCGTCCTTACACGAGTTTAACTTTTTTCACACATGTGTGTGTGAGTGAGTGTGTATAAAACGAATCAATTGCATTTTCGCATGAATAGAAAACAGAATTGATGATGTAATAGCAATGTATTAGCTACAATTCAATATCAACGTCAATTAAATATTTAAAGTATCAAATTTAGTGACCTTTTCCATTCCAAATGAATTTGTTTATTGAAAACTCACTCAATTATCCTGTTTCATTTTCAGGTATTTTTTGGATCGTGAAGCTTTTTTAATGGAAAATTGTTAATATTCGTAATGGCTTTGTATCCATTCTTTTCCGATCTTGACCTACTTTTCCCCGTGTGAAATAACGATAGATTAAAATGTTGGTAGACGTCTGTGAGTGCAGCTGTTAGACTTTAGGCTGCTGCCGGCAACTATACGTATACAAGTTACAGAAATTAAAAAATATATAAAAGTTTGTATTTTTTTGTTTTCAATAAACGATTAAATTAATAAGTAAAAATCGACAACCGTGCTGACATTTTTATATTGTAAAGCTGAAAACAAACTATGGGACGCAGCTAACGGCATATAAATTAAATAAATTCTGGCATTTGAATATATGGCATATATTCTTAAGGAAAACAATAGACAACCAATACGTACATGTAATCCATTTGATCTACTTTTTCACGGGTGGGTCTGTTCTGTCTGTGTAAAATGTACTATCTGCCTCTGACACCTCATAAGAGACCAATATGAGTAAAATTAATTAGTTAAGTTAGTCCCATTGGTAATAGGAAGTTTGCTGTACAGAAACATGGTAGGGATCCTCGACCTTAAATATTCCTGCCGTAATAATGACATTGTCATTTTCAGGTCCAGAAGACAGGTATGCACATCAAGGTAAGATAATATAGACG
Source organism: Calephelis nemesis (assembly GCA_002245505.1). Taxonomy (NCBI): domain Eukaryota; kingdom Metazoa; phylum Arthropoda; class Insecta; order Lepidoptera; family Riodinidae; genus Calephelis; species Calephelis nemesis. Next base: position 86,673 of record NJDD01000194.1, read on the forward strand.
TAAAAAGAGTTAGACGTTTGTTCATGTGGCACTAAATACTCTCTTAATCCTTGAATCCCATTCACTCCTGACTTGACGTGAATACATATCGTATTATATGTAGGATGTCCTGTAGGTTGAAACGTTACTCCAAATTCCGAATTTCAAGTTATTTGGTCGCTTTATGCTAAGTGTTGATATTACTTCTAAAGTTCAAAACAATTAAATAATGAAAATGATGGACTAAGCGTCAATGGTTTACTGTCCAATTTATATTTTGGCTTTTACCCCTTTCCCAAGAGAACCTCTTTAGTGAATTTAATAAAAAGTATCGTATAAACTTTCTCGGACACATTCCAGTAAACATTTTTGGATTTCTTACGTAAATATAACTATCCCAACTGCCAATGTGAAAAGAGAGAATATGTCACGTAATAATGACGTGTACCCAGAATAAGGGAGAGCGAGAGGTACTGTACTGGTGTTTTACATTGTAACACACAACTTAGTTTTGTAATTTAACAATCTAATAAAAAAAATGTAAACCTACTTGATAGCAACGTATCTCCAAACAGCCAGAGATAATGTGAGACAAATGGATGCTGTATGAAAAATCTGCGCAAAATGCATGTGGAACAAGAGATAAGCTGCCCATTTGTACGGCATCTCACGTTGGCCCGGCAATATCTGCAACAAACAATTTGTTTATACACTACACACGTGATATGAAACTACAACATCTAAAATATTATTTGGATGTTAAGGCTGGGTTTCACCGTCGACGTTAAACGCGATTAACGTGAAGAAAATATTTAGTAAGTTGTCATTGTCAAAGAAATTTTGGTTATTGTACATTTTTTATTATTTTACCATTTGACATGGTAAGCAAATTCTCAATGGATGGCGATAAAAATTTTGTCATTAATTGTTTTAAAGGAGTACTTGCATTCGTTTATATACATCCTAGTAGGGGTATTTCGCAACAACTCGCCCGGATTGGTACCACTCGTACCTATTCTTGCCACCCATTCAGCGCTTGCCGTTGACGTGTTCCTGTTAGGAGGATAAGTAAGTAGTAGCCGGTAAACTTACTTTGGATCAAGGCCTAACATCCCGGCCTAAGATTGGCAACGCGCTATTACCACCTTTGATGTCTCTAGGCGGCGTGAATTTCTTAACACCAGGAAATCCGTTTTACTTTCAAAGAAGTTTTGGTTATTGTGAACATTTTATTATTAAACGGTTTGACGCTGTAAATAGAATATCAAGGGATGGGGATAAGAATTTAGTTTGATTTAAAAGAGTACTTGCATTTGTTTATGAACGGGATGACACCTGATAATTGAACTTGTTTATACTGAAATTAGTTTAACTAAACTCGGTTTTCAATATGTTAGGTGAATTCAGCCCTAAGTGTATTATTTATATGTTTAAAATGTATTCACGCTATACCTGCGGCATGCTATAATGGCCGGTTTGTATTACCAGAGCTTAGTTGAAATTATATTTTACTAGCTTCCTCTCGTGGCTTTGCCAGTTACCAATTAGTGTATTTTTATAAATTGTAGCCTTTGTTTTTCTGATATATAAACTATAAAGTTTCATCTCAATCCGTTTATCAGTTTGTGCGTGAAAGAGTACTTCTTAAAAGATTTTAAAACTATTAGAAAATGGTACATATAAATAACAGGTAGTACATAATTAATATTACATCGTTATTATTTTTTTACTTCTGTAATTTTGAGGTCATTTTTTTAACGTAGTAAATTTTTTAATATTTTCCATCGTCAGCGCTTAATAAAACTTACTAATATTCATACTTTTAAATAAAGAAACACTTACTTGTACTGATTTCCGTATCACTTATAATTTATTATTTTGTAAATAGCCTATCGGTTTCGCTTATACAGCATCATCAGGGCTATTAAAACTTAAAATAATAAATTATAAGTAATACGTAAAACAGTAGGTGGAACTGTTTCTTTAATTAAAAATATGAGTAGCTAATTTTATTCAATACTTTTTAGTTTATTGCTAATATGATTAAATTTAATAAATATAGACTTCGAGATATGTGAAAGTAAATAAAAAAAATGCTCATAAAATAAAAGCTAATGAGTCTACATGAATTAAATTTTAATGGGACCAGTTCGAAACTTTTCCCCATCAAACAAAAAATAATAATGTAAATCGGTTAATAAACCTCGGCGAAATCGGTGTACATACATAAAAAAATGTACCGACCAAATGGAGAACCTCCTTTTTTTAAACTGGGTTAAAAACTGGGAAGATTGCATGTAAAATAGGAAAAACTATATTTTAAATTGTATCAATGTCAAGCGATACGAAGTTTGTCAAGTCTGCTAGTACAAATATTAAATCCACCTCAGTTATTTAATAGCAATAATTTATACCCAAATTTTTCAGAACAATATGATAAAAATACACAGTACAGTTTCAGGTCATAAGAAATAAACCAAACCCATGAAAATCCTTTTAAATTTAAAACATAAAGAAAATCCAATAGATTCCAGCGTCTTAGAGAAATAGGAAAACATAAATAAAAAAACATTCTGACACGCTGACGTGATGCTGACTTTGATACTGACATCGACTCGTAAACATGAACCATATTACGTAAACGTTAATAATAATAGATTTGAAAGCGCATGGTAAGACTCATTTATATTTTTAAACGAAGAAACACATGTGCTGTTTTACTATCACTTATTGTTTGTTATTCTTTGAATAGCCTACCGGATTCGCTTTTATATAATCATTATACCATCAATCGTTGTAATTTAAGTTTTACCCCCGATAATATTGTAAAAAGCGAAATTGGTAGGCCATTTAAATAATAATAAATTAGAAGTAACACGTAAAACAGTATATGTGTTTCTAAAAAACCTATATTGTTTTATTTCTTAACCTTTTCCTGACAAAAATTAACACAGTAAAATAGAATTTGCTAAATCGTTTCATCCATTTTATGCACATATTATAAGGTACGGTCAAGGAATATATTTGAAATTATTTATAAAATTGATTGACATTACATATGTAACATTATCAGCTTAATCACCAACAAATTGATCGCCTCGTTGGTCGAGAACCAGCGTTCACGCCTAACGACAAACCGATAAACAGTGAGGCTCGGGTTCGATTCCCTACGGGGCCAGATATTTTTGGAATGATAATCTATATTAAGATAAACGTTTGTCAAAAAGATAAACCGTCGAATTGAGAATCTTTTCCTTTTTAAAGTTGTTCTTGTAGAAAGGCTTGGGTTCGATTCCCGACGTGGATAGAAATTTGTTTGATGAACATTTAAATGTCTGTATTTTCGAGTCTGGGTGTTTATTAAATTAATTAGTTACTGTAACTATTTAAGTATTTTTGTGTATTAGTATTGTCCCGTCGACTAAAACCAATGACACAAGCATATAATCAGCTTATTTTATGGTTAGACAAATTTAACACTACGAGCCGTCCCCTATACACCGGCGTTGTACGATCGATGGCAGTCTATGCAGCCTCAGTGTGTTTCTCCCTCTTGCTCTCACTGTTTATAACAAAGCACTATTACGTAAGCCACAGCGTGACATGGCAGTGAGAGTAATTCGTGGATACCGCACTGTGTCCTTCGATAAGGCAACTGCTCTGTCAGGCGAACTGCCCTGGGATCTTGAAGCCAAAGCAAATGCCTATGTGTATAGGTAGTGTTGCGAGTTGCGCAACAACGAAGAAAGACAAGAGGCAATTGAACGAAAACGATCCCGCGTTCGGATAGCTGCATTAGCAAAATTGATATGCAGACTGGGACCTGGGGATTGATATGCCTGCTGCTGGGACTTACACAGTTGAAGCGTTAAGGCCAAACATGGACTTGTGGCTATGCAGAGAGCACGGAAGACGTAACTTTCCGGCTGACTCAGGTACTTAACGGACATGGATGTTTCGGTAAGTACCTGTGTCAAATAGCAAGACGAGAGCCCGACACGAAGTGCCATCATTGCAGCCACAGTGTCGATACAGCTCAGAATACATTGAAAGAATGTTCAGCATGGCTTGAAGAGAGACAGGAACTAGTCAGCGCCATAGACCCAAAGTTATCGCTTTCGGCTGTAGTCGAACAGATGTGCCAGAGCCTCGAAAAGTGGAGTGCTGTAGCTTCATTTTGCGAGATAGTAATATCTCAAAAAGAAGCAGCAGAAAGACAAAGAGAGAAGGACGCCGCTGCTGTGCAGAATCGGTGCCGAAGGATTGGACGGAGAAGAAGGGCAGAAATAGCCCTTCTCCACCCTCCATAACAGATTCTGCGGGCGGAGATTCTGGGTTACTCTCCGCCCATTGCACGCAGAATCCTGAGAACAAGTGATGTGCTGTGGTGTTCCAATACATCGCTTGGTGTATTGTATCTACATACATTAGAGTCAGCGTAACATCGTAGTCGAGAATCTGCATATGCAGACAGATGTTTTGGAGAGCCGTGGTAGAATGGGCCAACCGATCCAACAGCTCTCCTCAGTAACATACTGTAGGACACCATGGGGTTCTAGTTGGTAGCCAATCGGATTCCAACATAATCCTCTCAATTTATCCACTGAGAGGATACCCGTTAAGGGTTCCCCCATGTAAAAAAAGGGGTCAGACAAATTTGTGCAATTTGTCCTAAGATATTTATACTGAAGCATATAGGCTAGGGCTTAAGAGTTAAAATGTAAAATTTCAGCAAACTTGTATCAGGTACTGTATTTTTAGCATTTGCCCTGTGCTTGGCTTGTTTAAGTAGCTTGATTTTTATTTTAGAAGTGCCCTGTGCTTGGGTTAAATTTTTATATTTTTTTAAATGAAGAAAAAAAATGTATTTTAAATCGCCATATAAAATATAAAACGCTTTGATCTTACGACGCATTCGCAGCAACACAAAGTGTCAAATTTTCTTAAACTTCAGTCATATAAAAGATTGATTACAAAATGTCAGGGGCAATAACTTATTTCGTTCTTTTGAAACTAATGGGGCTGAAACTCGTTGACTTTGCCGAAAATACATTTTAATATTAGACGATCAAAATTTCTTAGTACAGACATATTTTCACGCCAAATCCCTTGCGGGATAGATAGTATAGAATATCGAGGATCAATATTCCGACCCCTAGAAACCAGTCTATCTTATTTTACTTTCAAAATGTATTAGTTTAAAATGTAATATTTACTAATTTCTGGTCATTTGTAAAAGTTACATACATCCGTAATAATATGCTAAATGCAAAAGTCTGTCTGTTTGTTATTTTTTCACAGCTAAACCACCTTACCCATTTTGATGAAATTTGATATACATAAGTATAATCTGAATTCCTGATTAGAACCGTAGTCGTATGGCTGTCCTAATACAACAGCATTACTGATGAAACCCTGGTCTTGTATAAGCGCTATTGTACTCGTATTTTAATAATATTGCACCATATATATTTAGTGTTATAAAGTGACGATCTCATCGCCCGTTGCTGTTTACAGTTAGTCATATCTAACTAGGTGATAGGATGCTGTGCAGCAACACGGGCAGATTGTTACTTACCTATTACTGCCACCATGGCGTCAGCACCCGCCATGGTCATGTTCCCTGACGGTAGCTGGTAAGCTAAGACCCAGCAATAAAACAGAATTACACCACTAACATCTAAAGCACCTATAAGCTATATCAATTTTCTGCAAGATCGAGTTTTCATTGAAATATAAAAGAAAGAAAAATGTTTTTGACAGCGTAGGTTACTTAATTTTTGGGAAACGTAGCAACCAGATAGATTCATAAATCTTCGTCCTGCTTATCTATCGGTGTGCCACAAACATTTTGCCTAGTCACGTATAATCGATTCTTTTGTTGCTAAGTAGTGAGATATCTTACATCAACCCTTTTAGGATAAGGATGTTACAGAACTCAAGGTCTGCGGGATCATAGCGAAACATAAAATTCAAAATGTTCAATAACCCCCCAAAAAACCTATTTGTAACGTACCTAAAACAATGAAAATCACGTCAGCTTTTAAACGAAAAACCCGCATTGAAATCGCTCCATTCGATGAGGAGATATGATGCTGCAGACAGACACACATAGAACCGTCAAACTTATAACAAGGGTGTTACTAATTTCTCAATAGAAATCTTTCCATTTTTAATGCCCTAATATACGCAATTTTTGTTATATTGTAAACTAAACTTATACCACTTTATACGATCTTAGTAATAAATAAAGACTAAAGTAATCCAAGGTTTAAACAGGTAGTAGGTATTACATGTCTGTATTACATGGCGGTACAGATTATTATATCAACTTGAAACTTGGCGTACTTATAGTCTTTGTTCAGTAATAGGATAGATAGTGGTTAGTTGTTAGTATATATTTATAACTTGGCCGACCTGGCGAACTTCGCTAACTTGCTCTGCTGACCATGCGAGAGGACTGGGTGTGACTAGCTACTTGTCTTTTACTAGGTGGTAAAGTTTCGCACCGACTCGTTTAGATCGTTTCCACCACCTTACCTATTCCTGTCCCCATAACGTCAGTGCTTGCCGTCGACGTGTTCCGGTTCGGAAAATCAGGTAGCCGGTAAACTTAATAATAACTTTTGATGTCTCTAGGCGAACTGAATTTCTTACTATCAGGAATTCCATCTGCTTGTTTGTCTTGCAATGTCATAAAAATATACACTACGTACATTCAAATGTTTCTCTACATTCCAGATTTTAAGTTATTTATTTGGTCACCTCTGTCGCCTCTGCGGTCTAGCGGTCCGGGTGTTGGACTTGACTGCATGAGGTCTCGGGTTCGAATCCCGGGAAACAAAAAGAAAATTGGATTTTTCTAATTTTCTAATAAAAAAATTTAGGTCGGGATTGGAAATGTGCTCGATTGGCGATAGGCTTGCCACCTATCACATTGTGCGACTTAGTGTCTTCGGCTAGTCGTGGGTGCCCTGGTTGTACCTCTGCCTACCTCTTCGGGGATATGGGCGTGGAGATACTTTTTTTTATTTGGTCACTAGATACTTAGTTTAGGACTTGGATACCGGACCATGGTAGTGATTCTGCTGTTGGCTATAAAGTAACATAAAGTATGAAATAAGTATATAGTGGAAAATACAGTCGTTCACTTAAAAAAGTGTGTATACTAAAAAAAATACATCATCGTCATCCTGGCTCAGGATAACAATTCACTTCCTCAGAAGGTGTGTAATGTGTAACTTAAGCGTCTTGAATAAAAGAGTGAACAGGCTATATTATAAGCTCTATAAACTCTAAATATCTAAATATATAGTCGCCGCTGTGGTCTAATGGTTCAGGTGTTGGACTTGACTGCATGAGGTCCCGGGTTCGAATCCCGAGTCAGGCAACAAATTAAATTTGGTTTTTCCAATTTTCTAATAAAAAAAATGTTGCTCAGGATTGGATACGCGTGAACGGTTGGCGATAGGCTTGCCATCTATCACATTGTGGGACTTAGTAACTTCGGCTAGTCGTAGGTGCCTTATTTGTGCCTCTGCCTATCTCTTCGGGGATATGGGCGTGAAGATACTTTACTTTGGTATAAACTCATATCTATCTTAGATATTTTTTTAAACTTCGAGTGAATTGAGGGTCATTGTACTTTTTTTAATTATGGAAATTTATTCAATTTCTTAACGTTTAAAAAGAAAAAGGTTTTATTTTTTTAATCACACCTACACAAAAAAAAGATCTATCAGAATTGAAACCTCTAATGGAATTCTAGAAAAATCTGATATTGTTTTTGAACAAATGTTTGTATAACCGAATTCTTAGAAAAGTTTCCTGTGATTCTTCCCACTTGTTTTTACAATTAATTAAAAAGGTTTTGTGTTTTTATCACATTTAAAAAACAAATATCTCTGGACTAATTACACAAACATCCCTTAATAGGTGTAAGTATGTATCTTGATCTGTTCTTATAATAAATCTGTAGAAGGGTCAATTCTGTAAATTTGAAAATATTGAAAATAAACAGGGGCTGTTACTGGATCGATACCAAACCCAAATATGTGATTAGAAACATTTTTGTCTGTCTGTCTGTATATTCAGGCATCACGTGAAAACTAACGGTTCGATTTCGATAAAACTTAATATAATTATACCTTATTATCCTGGGCATAAAATGGGATACTTTTTATCCTGGAACAATACATAGACAAAAAATAAATCTTAATTTTTCAGTTTTATCACGCGAAGACCGACATCCGCGCGGACGGAGTCGCAGGCGGAAGCTGGTTTAATAATATTATGTTGTCTAAGTAAACAATAAAATACATATTCATAATTGTTAATCAAAAATCGCTGAACTAATAATTGCAATCAGATGTATGTAACACCACTTTCGTGGTATATCTATCCAATAGAAAAACAGACAAAAATATTCAAATAAATTCATTCAGTTGTTCGATGATAAATAATATTTAAAGTTTGATTCCCGCGTCAGGCAACTTTAAATGTGTTTATTTTAATTTTCTAATAGTTACTGCCCGGTTAGCGGTAGGTTTGCCATCGATTTACGATATGGGATACACACCTCCGGCTAATTCTAGTTGCAATGTTTTTGCCTGTGTATTTTTTTTAAGTTAATTTGCCCCATTCGGGGGCCGGCTAAGACCTTTAGGCCATACTGCCACGTCTTCCGTATTAATTATTACTTATACAGTCATTTAATCATATGTCTTCCATTTTAATTAATTCTTATACAGTCACTTTTTATTTACAAAGTCACGTCAGGGTCTTGAGTAAAGCGGTGGTCACTTTACACAAGCTCACTTTGGGAGATTTGGCAGCAGCGAGGAAATTCACGATACACTGATTGCTTCATGATTATTTCATTTGTGCACTTTCACTGAACAAAATTAAACCAATCTCCACCTAAATTAACTAATTTTACTCACAATTTACACTAAATTCAATAATTGCGAAAAAATTACGAACATCTTCTTTCACGATGGCGCCAAAACTCACGTATTTTATTTTAAGTTAGTTAAACCGTTTCCAGGGCCGGCTAAGACCTTTAGGCCATGGTACTACGTCCTTCGTATTAATAAATTCTTTTTAACAGTCATAAGTCATTATATACAAAGTCTAGGCTCGTTACTCAGGATCATTTAGTGAGATTTGGCGGCAATGAGGAAATACATAATACACTAATTTCTTCATAGACATTTCACTTGTGCACTTTAACTGAACAAAATTAGACTAGTTGCCATGTAAATTAACTAATGTTACTCATAATTTACTCGAAGTTCAACTTTCAAGACGGCGCCAAAATGTAATATAAATTATAATTATTGTAATTAATATTGATTGATGATCTGTGCGCAATTACTGTGATCAGTTTTTTTATCTAAGAACGGGACATAAGCTACTATGTAAGATGGTTTTTTCGTTAATTAAAAAGGTTATTATTATTTGTCTTGCGATTCGTCGTAAATAAAAAATTTGAAACAATTTCAAATTACTGCGCAAATATTAATTAAGGTAATTGTAATTCGGAGAATTGTGTGTTGATCCTAACCTGAGAAAACATTAAGATCCCGATAATTGAAAAAACATTTAAGATAGGTAGCTAATTTAATTTTGTCACCTACCTCCTTCTCGTTTGCGTTTCTAGGCAACCGTAATTGTCTCCACTACGCGCGGTTTTGCCGACCAAATTTTCGAACTATTTTGAAAGTCGGGTCTTTTTGCGTATCAAGGCTATTTTTGAAGGACACAATGAAGAAGGAAACCAGGACATGAAGTTATATATGTTTCTCTATATAGTTCGTACTATTATGAAAGTATACGACTACTTGTGGAAGAAAAGTGGTAGGTTCATAAATGACAAGTTGTTTTCCCGCAACTTCTTCAGCGTAGAGTAGTTACGATTTTCATACAAACTTTCAACCCCTATTATAGTCCTTTAGGGGTTGATTTATTAAATACCGAATTCGATTTGTTAAACCGAATCCTTAGTTATAAACATAATGAATTTCAACAATGCGGTTCAGCGGTTAAGTCGTGAGATATAGACATACAGACTTTCGCATTTATAACATACTTAAACAAATTCCTGCAAGGTGACGCTAGCGTCGTTGTAGGTCAAGTTAGCTCTTTTGTGATATTGGCAGCTCGCGATTTTTTCATTTCGATTATCTGACTAGACCGATTTTGAAAAAAATCTTTTTAACAAGATAGGACTAATTATCATTTTATTAAGTGAAAATTTTAATAATAATCAATATTTCAATAATATAAAAATTAACCTAATCACTACATATCACTTTTTACAGAACGGTCAGTTTATTTTTGTTAGTAAGGATAATTGGTACACACTGAGGTATAAAAACGTATGAAAAAGAGTATAAATTTCATTCTGAAACCAAGCAAAATAGGAAATGATATTTTGCCTAAAGACACATTTACTTATTGATTACTCAACAAAAACAAATAAATTATTTATATTTATTATAATTGATGCTTAAGTCGTTTTAAATTCAATTTTTAGAAGTTTAATTTGGTACTAAAAAACCAATGAATGAAACCCACTATATTACATTTAATTACATTGACCGCCTCATTGGTCGAGTGGCTAGCGTATACGCCTATCTACATCGACTTACCGCGAGGCTCGGGTTCGATACCCGAGGGGGGCAGACATTTGTGTGATAAACATTTAGATGTCTGCATATCCGGGTCTGGGTGTTTATCAAATTTATTCTGGTAGCTATTTAAGTATTTCTATGTATTAGTATCGTTGACTAACATCCATAACACAAGCTTATAATTTGCTTACTTTGGGGTTTGATTTAATTTGTGTGAGTTGTCCAGGGATATTTATTTATTTATTTAATTAAAATAATTACTCAAATCAATGACTTAATAAAACAGGAAAGGCTAAAATCTACAGCTATAAACATTAACAAAGCGCGCAACAAAATATCCCTGGACAAATTAGACTAATTAATTCTAACACCAAAATAAGCAAAAGCTTGGGTTAAGGGTGTAGATAATGTAGCCGGCGAAATAAAAACATACACACACACATTCCTAAACTAAAACATAGAATCTTAAAAAAACATTTTTCAATTTTATTTTAGAATTAAAAAAAAATGATAAAAAAATAATAATTATAAAGGGTAGTGCTGCACTGATAACTATAAAACAGTGATGGCCGACTCAGAGAGGTCAGTTGTCTTTAAATCAGCCATTAAGTTGCCGTTTTCTATACGAAATTGTGACTCAGATTTAAAGTTTATTAAAATCTTGAGTGGGCCTTAGTAAGATTTTGAAACAATATACACCAGAGGCTGAGATACCTGTGTAGCTTTGACAGGTATCAGTTTTCCCGAATAAGACATTCAAATAATTTCAAATATAATAATACCATTATATGTACGAAATCTATTATTAATCTTCTCTATGGACTAGCGGTCTAGCATCTGACTTGACTTCTTGAGGATCTTTTATCGATCCTTGGGTCAAGCAACAAAATAAAATAGAAAATGTGTATTTTCAATTACAATAAAGATAACATTGCCCAGATTGGTATGTGCTTGGTTGGCGATAGGCTTGCCACCTATCAAATTGTAGGACTTCATATATTCAGCTAGTTCTGCTTTTGCCTACCTCTTCGGATATAATATGAACGTGAAGGGCCTTTTCTTCATCAATTAGTAACAGATCTCTAGGTTTGGCATTTCAGAGGTCAATATTAACAGAAACCTTTTTTCAAGTGCTATTAATTAATCATTTGCAATAATATCCTCACCCTGACCCACCAGTATCGATTACTATCCATGATTTGAAGAGCTTATATAAACGATATCTTATCCAAATGCAAACATTGATAAAAATCAAAACTCAGCTGTTTATCATGTTACTTTACACACAGATTTTGGCAAAAGCACTAAGGTACAATATGTCTTTTTTTAACCGACTCTAAAAAAGGAGGAGGTTTTCAATTCCGTGTTCGGCGAGCATAGGCTTACAGTCACTAACACCGTGAAATCCTGGACCTGGACTGGACCTGGAATTTGATAGATTAAAAGGTCTGGAAGCACGAGTTTTTTTTTTTATTTTATGTGCCCGTGTTGGTCCGAGCTCCTTTGCAGAATAGACCATCTGCCTTCCTGCCAGGCAGCTCGTAAAAGGCAAGCATAGTCTTACCGTCACACACTGACTAGGTGTAGTTTTGCAGCGACTCGCCCGGATTGGTACCACCTTACTAATTCCTGCCGAACGTCAGTGCTTGTCATTGAGGTGTTCCGATTCCGAGGATAAGATAAGTGCATGATAAGAATTTCCCGCCGCCTATGGACACCAAAAGTGGTAATGGTGTGTTGCCAACCAGAGGCCGGGATGTTAGCCCTCGAGCAAAAGTAAGTTTACCGGTTACCTTACCCTCCGAACCGGAACACGTCATGACGTTATGGCGGCAGAAATAGGTAATGGCGGTGGTACCAATCCGGGTGAGTCGCTGCGAAACTCTACCACCTAGTAAAATAAATTTATTATAATTTTTAATTTAATTTATAATTTTGGAAATATGTGTGCTATACGAGCAATTTGAAAAAAATAATTATCAAATCGCGACGAGGCAAACACAAACAGTTGGAGCCGGTTTCTGTATTTTTACAAGATACGCTTAATTATTTAACGCCTCGTTGGTCGAGTGGCTAGCGTACACGCCTAACTACACCGATCAACTCACTCCGACCGACTCAGGTTCGATTCCCGGCGGGGGCAGGCATTTGTGTGATGAAGATTTAGATGTTTGCATTTCCGGGTCTAAGTGTTTATTAAATTTATCCTGTTATCTATTTAAGTATTTGTATGTATTAGTATCGTTGACTAACACCCATAACACAAGCATATAATTTGCTTACTTTGGGGTTAGGTTCAATTTGTTTCAATTGTCCAGAGATATTTATTTATTATTTATTATTGATAGTAGAGCAGTGAACAAACACATAGCAAGAAATCTTCCTGATGGTAAAAAACAACCGTGGTCAACGTCAAATGTCACGCTTCAATATTATGACCTATCTTTCTAAAAAGATCCGTCTAAATTGGTTGACTAGTTTGCCAAGTAATCAAGTAACAAACATACAAAAAAACATACACTCTAATTGACCTTGATCTAACCTCCTCTTTTTTGGTTTCGGTTAATAATTAGGTACACGTAGTTTACAAGATACGCTTAATTATTGATAGTAGAGAACAGTGAACAAACACATAGCAAGAAATCCTCCTGATGGTTAGAAACAATCGTGGTCAACGTCAAATGTCACGCTTCAATATTATGACCTATCTTTCTAAAAAGATCCGTCTAAATTGGTTGACTAGTTTGTCAAGTAATCAAGTGACAAACATACAAAAAAACATACACTAATTGACCTTGATCTAACCTCCTCTGTTTTTGGTTTCGGTTAATAAGTAGGTACGCAGCCTTATTTCGCGAAAACTAACAGTTAAAAATAAATTATTAATTGCTATTACCCTTTAAAACCTTATTGAATTATAACTGGTAAACTATATACCAGTTCATCCAAAACAGATTTAATTTACCCATGAAACGTTCATGCATTACAAATTCAGCACTAAGTGTTTTCAGGTAAAAGTGAAGGTATACGGTTATTACGCCTTTTTTCTCGGAAACTATAAAAAATATTTTTTGCTGTATTGGTCTCTTACGTATCTGAATATCAATATTCAATAATTGTTTGCAATAAATCTGCAAAAATCAACTCCAATTATTTCGATTCTGAAACTGATTTATCATTTGTAAATATGTCGCTACAATGATTCTATATGTCTCCGAATCGTCAGAATCAACACTTAAAAGAAAATGGTCGAAATATTAAGAAAAGATTACTCAGCACTTGTTATAGAAATATGATATGGATACAGAAACTTACTTGCGCCAAGCCAGCACATTAAACATTCAATAAACACCAAAATATGATTCGTTTTTTGGACTTTAATCTCTTATTTATTTTCTGTTTCTTTTCAAAAATCTCTTGGGATAATACAAGATAAAAATTTATCAATATTTTTCATTTGACTACATACGATTTAAATCCTTAGGTTTAGTGTAGAACCAAGCATAAATAAGCTGTGTCGACGAATTCGTGTTTGGTGAAAAGTTCTGTCGACGATTTTCCCGAGGAAGAATCGTTCTGTCGGTGAAACGTTCGTAGGGGAAAAGTCCCGTCGAATCTCTTATATGAGAATCGTTCTGTGGCGAAACGTTAGTAAGAGAAGTGAAGGAGGTTGTGTCGATGAAAAACTTATAAACGAAACATTGTGTCGGCGAATCGTCACGCGGAGAAACGTTTGTCGGAGAACAGTTTCAGATTCAATTATTTTATTGGTCGCAATTTAATCATTATTTTTACGAAATATAGCAAATGGTTCTGAAATGATCCCACATAATTTTTTTTAACATCCAACATCTTGGTAAAATTAATATGGGATCACATGGGAATTATGACCTGTATTTCTAAAAAGAACCACTAAATCTGATTGTTATTTCCTTCAGAATCAGAATAACTTTATTCACGTAAACCATACAAGTGGTACTTGTGCGACATTTTTATATACTACCACCGGATCGGAACCGCGGCCTCAAACTGAGAAGACGCGGCGAAAGAAACTCAGGAGGCTTGTCTTTTTTTAATAGTAACAGTTACATTATAAACTAGATAAAAATACACATTATAATTTAATTTTAACTTAGGTTACAGAGTACAACAAATCACGTTACAAATTGCAGTGAATGCAGATTGAAACATCTGTCCTTAAGCATGTTTTTTCTTCCAAATACTCTGAGACCTTATAATAGGCTTTCTTACATAATTTTGCTTTTATACATTATTTAAACTTATTTAAAGGTAGAACAGCTTACTGTAGAAACGTATACATTGACAAAAAAAGGATTTACGATTTTTTTGGGGACGAGTTTTGTATATGGCTAGATTATTTTTATTTATCGTGTTTACATTGTGACCATCACATTTTTTGTAAACATACATTAAATTCTCATAAATGTGTTGAGAACGGGAAGTTAAAAATTGAAGAAGAATTGTACATAGCTCTAATAGCTCTTTTTTGTAATACAAACATAATACTTATATCTGTAGAATTAAAGAAGAATGCCCATTGAAGAATCCCATAATACATTAGACTATGAAAATAGCTAAAATACACTATTGGGGCCCGTGCAACCCACTATCTTTCTCTTGATCCATGGAGATAGAGGGAATATTTTTCAATCAATTACGCTCCCATTATCCCTATTAGTCATTTTGTAGAATTTCACTTGTAAATTATACGAAACAGTAGATGCAACCTTTTGGCCTCAAACTGGATCTCAGCGATTTGCGGGGCGACGGCGAGAGCGGAGCGGGCGCGGGCAAGGCGAGCTATGCCCAAAGTCGATGTCAGCGGCCAGATCGCTCTGCTCCCGCTCCGCTGACATCCAGTTCACTTCATTAAGAATCTATGTGTTAGAACGCGCCGCTCTCGCCGCCGCCCCGCAATCTCTGAGATCCAGTTTGAGGCCTTATTATCAAACATGTCGATAGTATTTCCCGATGCACTGTTCACAATAACAATTAACTAAATCTACTGTTTCTTCTAATCAAAAGTCACATTAAGATCTTGCACATTCGACACATTTGCCTGTTATAAAAAGAATTTCTTTATCTAGAAGATATACTTCTATATCGGATATGGTTAAAAAAAGGATATGGTATGGTATCATTTCCATTAATAACTAGCGATCTCATTAAATTAACTCAGAGCCGGATTAACCTTAAGGCAGAGTAGGCAACTGCCTTGGGACTCCTTAGTCCCCAGGCAGTCCGCAAAACAGGGGCCCATTGCAGTCCGCAAAAAAAAGTTTTATGGATCGAAAATGATAGTCAATATTACTATTCTTTTGTATCAACGCATGCAACACTTTATACATACAGAACTATCTAGTATCTAATATTGGAACTAATATAATATCCTTCGGAATGTTAATCCTCCTTCTCATTCAAGTAGGAGGAATCCCCGATTAGTTGGTATTGTAGCGTAATAATTCCGAAACTTTCGAAATACGTTAATTACAATACATGAGTTTTGCGATTAATAGGTAAATTTCATAAAATTTTAGTGTGCTCCGTGTTTGAAGACTTCTGATTTTCACATACATTTAAAGTATTTAAAAAAATCGGAACGCAGCGAGTAAGCGGACTGTTTATGTCGTTTTACGTTTAGAAAAGTAAAGTAATTTCAGTACCTTCCATTAATTGAAGGTATTGAAATTACTTCACTTTTGTTTTGTTTATTGCGTTTGGTTAAATATATGTTTTAAATTAAAAATAACTGAGTTGCGTTTTTTTTTTCATGTATACATAGAAAATACACACGTACGCGTACTGTACGCGTGGGCTGCGTAAGTCTGAACCCGCCCTTAGAACTTAGGCCGAGAATTGTATTCTGGGATGTGGGTAGAAGGCAAAAAAATCACATGATTTAATCAGTCAGAGTAAGTAAGGAAAAGGAGTCCGAAAATTGTATTGCCTACAGGCCCATACAGGGTTAATCCGGCTCTGAACTGACTGAAAAATAAAAGTCAACATTTATCAATTATAACTATTTTACACACATACAAATATTACAAGTTAAAATAGATTACATTAACAATTTCGAATCATAAGGTTAACACTTCGCAGTTATAAATAACTTGACATTAGTTGATAAA
This sequence comes from Calephelis nemesis, assembly GCA_002245505.1. NCBI lineage: Eukaryota > Metazoa > Arthropoda > Insecta > Lepidoptera > Riodinidae > Calephelis > Calephelis nemesis. Next base: position 103,435 of record NJDD01000194.1, read on the forward strand.
AAAATGACTATGGGAGATAGAGTGATATAACGAGTTTATTACTTATTATTTACAAGTGGTAATTCAGCAAAATGACTAATAGGGAAAGTGGGAAGCTCCTTCAATGGAAATTCCCAATGGAGATAGTGGGATGCACCGCTTCGGGCCGTTTTAACATCTGTTAATGTTCTTATTTTTTTAACTGCAAACGCTGCTGAACTAAGCCTATGTGCCAGTTTCTCAATATGAGGGCCCCATTACAATATATAATGAGTATCAATTATTGATATACCAAAAAAGACAGTGTATCCAACAAGATTCAGTTCGGATCCATTTAGCTGTACCTACATTTGTATTTACTAGCCTAAAATTAGGCATTAAAAATCTAATCGTTTTATTGCCATTTAAAATATGACGCAAACGGACTTGACGGAGTTATCGCGTAGCAAACATTTCATTAGAAAAAACCTCTTTTTTTGGGATTTGTTCAAAAAAAACTTTTTATACATTTAATACTTTCTGGTAATAGTATTACAAATTTTGTCTTTTATTTACACGTATATACACTTATACTACTTAGTCAGAAAACTACCGCGAAAAGATTAATAATACACAAACATTTTGTCATTCATCAAAATTTATTTAATCACCTTCAAAGTATGCTACTTCAGAAATTACACACTTACGCTAACGAAAAATTCACACACAAAACGTTTTTTGAACGCTGTTTCCGGAATTGAGTTCAGTTCTCGCCGCGAATTCGCTTTTATGTCTTCTACCGATTGGACACAGATGCCACGTAGTAGTAGTTTGAGTTTAGCAAAAAAAAAAAAAAAAGGAATCGACTGGAGCCATATCTGGTGAATATGGTAGTTGCTCGATGGTATTTGTTGAGTTTTTGGTCGGAAATTCATATGCAAAGGCCTTGTGCGAAAGTGTATTACCGTGATGCAAAATCCAAGAATTTCTTTCTACTTATTTGGCCTTTTCCGTCGAATTTTCTCTCTTAGAGCTCTTACACACAAGCGGCATGTCATCAACGGCATAGGTAACTGCAGCCGTCGACACATGTCGGCGGCAGTCGTCAACGCGTCGGCGGCAGCATACTTCGACGGCTGACACCGACAGGTAACAACGGCTGCCGTCGACAGGCGACAGTGCTTGCCGTGGGTGTCGCGTACTAGCAAGCTTATACAGGAGCCAGTTGCAAAAAGGCGTCCGATGAAAAAACATTGCTATTGCTTTTACCCCGTCGTCGCTGACGACAACGAAAAAGAAAGACACGTTCAATGTGGGTTGAAGAAATATTATTGTATAGAGAACAACGGGGAGATGTTTAAGCGATATTTTAAATGTAATAACGCTCAAATAAAATTCCTTGTTTACCGATTGACCTTCTGTCAAAAATTCTAAGCGCACAGCACCGCGATAATCAAAGAAAAAACTTAACATGACTTTTTTGCGCTTTCCATTCAGTTCGAAGGTTCACTTTAAAGCTTGTTGACTAGTTTGCCAAACTATCAAACTCGTAAACCCACGTTGGATTGGAAATGACTCGATCTAGCATGTCCTCAGCGACTTTCACGCAATTAAGTTTTTGAAGAAATTGCAGATCTTATGTTGAGTGACAACAAGTTTCATGTCCAACTATTCATTCCAACTAATCATTCTATTAGTTGGAATGATACAGATCGACTAGTGAGATGCAGAAATTTCGGCACCTATCTTTTTCAAAGTTGAGTTAAATGAAGAATTTCAGTTATTTCAGCTTCCTTCTCTTTTGCAATGTTAACTTGAGAGACTTTAATAGCCTACCAGAGCGAGGCAAATCTTCCATCACATCTCGACCGCATTTAAACGCTTTGTACTCATAAGCACGATTTTTTGATAAAGTTGATTTACCGTAGGCTTTCTGTAACATTTAAATTGGCGATGGTGATTAATACTTTATAACTGTACCTATAATAAACCGCACTGTATTTAATATAAATAACAGATGCAACTCAAACTTCGCGCCAATATGGAAAAGAGTTGTGCCAATTTAGCAACAAAATTTTTAATTTTAAGCCATAAAGCACCTCTGTGGTCTAGCGGTCTAGCGTCGGATTTGACTTCTTGAGGTCCCGGGTTCGATTCCCGGGTCGGGCAACAAAAATATTAGAAAATGTATATTTTCAATTCTCTAATAAAAATAATGTTTCCCGGGATTGGATATGTGCCCGGTTGGCGATAGGCTTGCCACGTATTATATTGTGGGACTTAGTGTCTTCGGCTTTTCGTGGGTGCCCTAGTTGTGCCACTCTGCCTAACCCTTCAGGGGCATAAGGATACTTTTTTGTCAACTACACACTATTTTTTGACAATGTTTTGACACAATGTATAAGTATTGTTTACTTGTAACTTACATGAGAAGAAAGAGAAAAAAGAGCTTTTAGGGGCTTTTCCCCGTGTTGGTCCGGGCTCCATTGCAGAATAGACCATCTGCCTTCCTGTGCCAATCAGCTCGTAAAAGGCGAGCAAAGGCTTACCGTCACTAGCACCTTGATATCTCCGTGGTAGAGTTTCGCAGCGACTCACCTGGATTGGTACCACCGCCTTACCTATTCCTGCCACCATAACGTCATGACGTCTTCCGATTCGGAGGGTAAGGTAGCCGGTAAACTTACTTTTGCTCAAGGCCTAACATCCCGGCCTCAGGTTGGCAACGCACCATTACCACCTTTGGTGTCCCTAGGCGGCGGGAATTTCTTACCCCTGATTGTAATCTAATGATCTAATCCGTCTGCTTGTTTGCCTTTCAATATCATAAAAATATGTATATTAAAATTAAATTTTATGGACAACTACAGGCCTATGTGGTGTAGCGGTCTAGGTGTTGGACTTGACTGCATGAGGTCTCGGGTTCGATTCCCGGGTAGGGCAACAAAGAGAAAATTTGATTTTTCCAATTTTCTAATAAAATAATGTTTTCCAATGAAAAATAATGTATCCAATCGGATATGTGCCCGGTTGGCGATAGGCTTGCCACCTATCACATTGTGGGCTTTAGTGTCCTTGGCTAGTCGTGGGTGCCTTGGTTGTGCCTCTGCCTACCTCTTCGGGGATATGGGCTTGAAGGTACTACAGGCTTTCCTCCTGAACATGTTAAGTTTTAATATAATCGTTATTTCTCCGGGCCAGCGAAATACCAATCACTTAAAGTTAACCACTTCTGTCGTTCGCAAACGCTAAGACGAGTGGTCACATTGTTTTTTTTGTTTCCGCGATCTTTTTAAATGCCTATATGTCTTTTTCTAGAAATTACCGACGCTTTGATATTACCTACATATATAATTTGCAAATGACTTAGTAATTGTCTTTTAATTGATAAAAAAGCATGATAACCCTTTTGCTTCAAAGTAACACAGGTAAGTATTTTATAAGCTACACTTAGTTTCCATACATAGACATAGATATAGATTTTTTGCAGGAAAATGTTATTGAGCTTTATATTTTACGTAAAGCATTTGATAAAGTCAATCATCTGAAAGATATCTTTATAGTTTGTAAACGCTGCGTACATAGGAAAGGAATAAACGATGTATTAATACTGTTTGCTACAAACATTGGCATTAAGAATATTTCCAACAACATCAAAAGGAAAAAATGAGCGGTAAACATATTTTCTATCTTTCTTGGAACATAAAAATCGATCGCAGTTAAACTGCACTAATAGTAGCAATACCCAAGAGGGTATTCGGGTATTTAATCAACTGCGTCAGATTGTGATAATCATACAGTTTACCATGGTTATACACTATCATTATGTATCAAACCTATATTTTAGGCCACGTGTGTAGTGTAGTAAGTTTAAGCCTGAAAAAATACTGGAGTATATCATATTAAACTAAGGTAGGTTTGAATGCATATTAGGGAATGTTGAAATTTTTTGTGGATTTGAATATACCATGCGTTTGAAAAAAACCCTCTGTTTGATATAAACTATTTGGAAAGCGAAGAGATGATATTAAATTAATGACAAATATATTCATAATTTAAAAAATACGTAAAATACGTAAGCATTATAAAAATACTTAAAAGTAAAAACCAGTGCAAAATATAATTGTTGTCATTAATTATCAACGTGTCATTTAGCCCTCAAACTGAATCTCAGCGACCGTCAAGCGGTTTCCCCGCGATTGACTTTACGTAGTACTGTTTCCCTTTGTATTTTGTATTTGTCGATAAATTTACGTAAATCGCAGCATTTACACGAAGGGAATAATTAGCGAAATTTTTGATAGATCACCAATTTGGAATAGCAAACATTTATTCATAAAAATAAGAGGATAATATGTGTAACTAGGACGGACTTTATAGTTCCTACAATACAATACAATATAATCAAAAGTCTCCACTCTTCTTCCTGTACAATCGTGTAACTTGTTGAGGTTCATGATGATAGAAAAGTCGCCTTTTTCTTTCGAGTTTAGAAGTTTTTACTCATTCATATTATATCATCATAATTTTTCATTTCAAAAATTAAATCTGTTTAGTCTGTAGAAAAAAAGTGTACTCACCAAATATTTGTAAATTGAAAATGGTATATACTCCAGCATTACGAACACATCTGCCACTGCAAGCCATTTTAAAAGACGGTTTATAGGTGTAGCTGCTAAGTCCCGTCGCGTCAGCACTGCCACGTTTAGAGCATTCGCTAAACTGCCGAAGAAGCATACCTGAAAAAAAAGCGTTTTATTTGAAACCAAAAAGACAGCAGAGTGTTTCGCTAAGGTTCACATAACGTCAATGCTCGCAACTATCGTATATTTCTTTTCATCGGGTAATTCACCTGCTTGTTTTACGAAACACATAAATTGCACTGTCTGCAGAAAGTAAAAAAATGACAACAGATTCGTTACTTAATTCCAAAAATATTATAATTCGTAGAAAAACTTTGTCTGAACATTGAAGACTTTTACAAATCTATATTTTTATACATATGATTCTTGTGTTCGTGTGTTTGTCACTGAACTCTTTCTAGACGACCTGACCGATGTTGATGAAACTTTTTGTGTGTGTTCAAGGGAATTCGAGAATGGCTTAGATTCACAATTTAGTTTCCTGGAAAATATTTCTTTTAACATTTTTTAATAATAAGTAGTTTTAAACTCTTGTCACGTGGTTTTGTACCTACCAAATTTTCATCGATTGCAATGAACATGCAACGAAAAGAGCTCAGGATCTTAGTCCGAGCGTCAACAGGACACTGCAGACTCAACAAACATTTTAACAGAATGAGCCTAGCAGAAGAGCCCGATTGTAGAGCTTGCTTGGAGGCAGAAGAAACGGCAATACACATACTCTGTGAGTGCCCAGCACTTAACCAAGTAAGGAGTAGACTTCTGGGTAGGCACATAATTAACCCCCAAGATATTAAGTTGATAAGTCCCAAGTGCATCGTACAGTTCCTAGTGACTACCGGCCTTGCGGAACTTATGTAAGCTTAATGAATAAGAGGCGTGATCACAATAGATCTGTCAAGGTCGCAGTGATGCTCGGGATTCGTTGACCCGTACTCTTTTATACTAATAATAAATACATGCGTGGCATAATTATCAACTTAGATATCCCCACCCTTCTGTACAATAATTCGCCTATTAATTATTCTAATACTGCAGTTAACTTGGGAATCTCCATGTTAACAATATAAGTAAAAAGGTTCATCGTGCCTTTCATTCTCTTAAGCTTCTCCAAAATTGCCTTCCCCTTACAACGAAAACTTCACTTAAACATACGTTTATTATTCCTATAGATTATGCTGACACATGTTTTCTTGACGCTACTGAAGAACTACCTAACAAATTAGAAAGACTTCAAAATCTTTGCATTAGATTTATCGATGGTCTCAAAAAATTTGATCATGTCTCGAGTTACAGGGCTAAGTTGGGATGGCTTCCTACACGCTTACGTCGTAATTTTCATTTACTTCTGTCTTTTTTAAAAGATCATTTTTAATCCAAATTTCCCGAGTTATCTCCGTGATTCCTTTCAGTTCCTACATTCCACTGAATCTCCTTGTCGTCCTCATGTTAAAACCCTGTTACGTTTCCCTGTTAGTGATTCTGCTTTTTATTCTCAGTCATTCACTGTTCGTGCTGTTAAGCTGTGGAATGCTTTACCTAATAAAATTTGTGTCAGTGAAACATTATATGTCTTTAAGAAACTACTAAGAGAGCACTATCTCTCACAAAATTGATTTTTTTCAATCGTCGTCTATTTTTTCTTTGAATTTCCAGTTATGTATATAATTATGTATATACTTATATATATTTATTATGTATATACTTATGTATATAATTATGTATACATACTTATATACTTATATTTGAACTAATTTGAAAAGACCTTATATACTTATATATATATATATATAAGTATATAAGGTCTTTTCAAATTAGTGCACGATATTTTACCTGGACATTCTGAATGTATACCTAAATCAGTAAAAAAATTAAAAAAAAATCGGACTTAAAATAAATTAATTACAGCATTTTTAATAATTCATATTCAATTGCGCAAGTCACCCGCGAGGCGGCCGACACCACGTGACACCTAGATACGATAGCTGCAAAGACTACAATACTCGATAGCTGTAGGTATGGCGCGTGTGTTACATTTATTGCGTGTCCTATCCCAAACATAGGCTTTGCACTGTTTGATCATAAAAAACTAGTGAATGTAGGCATGTGGTAAAGACCTAACCTAACTACAAAAACGATTTACGTACTTACCTATTCACACTATTTAGATCCATATTTAAACATAGGTATCCACCATTGTAGGCACTCAATGCAAAACTTAGCACGGTTGTTGATATGTCTTTGAGTATTGTTAGTAGGTTCCTATTTTCCTATAACTTTTTAAGGCAAGGTCAGTTAAATTGTAAGGTTCACTTTCATTGTCCTACCCACATGAAGAAGTCGGGAGGCGTCAGGTCAGGTCAGGTGATCACACTAACGACCCTCCATTCAATTTTCACCATTGGAAAGGTACTAATAAACACTTCGTGAAAAATAAACGCAAATATTTTATTGAATCAGGCGTTACTTTGCGGAAATCCATTGTAACAGATGTAAAATAAGCCTTTAATTTGCAAATTCCGCGTAAGCAGTGTAACTGTTGTGGCAAATAATCCTCCAAATGACACAGAGTGTGACAAGCCTAACTGAGGTTCCCACCACCCACCTCCGCGACCAGAACACGAATATAGGAAGAGTTCGGGAAACAATTCAGATTATCACGTTCTTCACCTGTGACAACCCTACCTAAAGTTCCCACCTCCCACCTGAAAAATGATTTTCCAGCTGAAAAATGATTTCCTGAGGATGCCTCGGTGTCGAGGCGAAACGTACGTCGAGTGCGATTTGGTGTTCTCTGTGGTGAGTGCTTCGACAAAGTTGGCGAGGGACGTGACAAGTGGTTTTGTTTCCCGTGTTCGGACTCTGTTTGTGATCTGGTCGCGGTGGTGGGAGGTGGGAACTTTAGGTAGGGTTGTCACAGGTGAAGAACGTGATAATCTGGATTTTTTCCCGAGCTCTTCCTATATTCGTGTTCTGGTCGCGGAGGTGGGTGGTGGGAACCTCAGTTAGGCTTGTCACACTCTGTGTCATTTGGAGGATTATTTGCCACAACAGTTACACTGCTTACGCGGAATTAGCAAATTAAAGGCTTATTTTACATCTGCAATAAACGCAAACACAAACAAAAACATAACACACCCTAAACGCGATCAAACATCAACTGATTTGAAAAATGACTGTATAAGAAATAATAATTTGTAAGGAGCGCCCCCCCCCGCGCGGGGCGGGAGTCGACGACGGACGATCGAAGCTGCAAGCGCATCGATACATGACCTTGATCAGAACTTACAACTATGATTTTTTATAACTTAGAAACAGCCGTTATTCTCTCGGCTAACTAAAATACTGGACCGAGATATTTGTACTGTGTGATTGTAAAGTTTTTTAACTGATTAAAATTTCGATAAAACAAAAACATTAAGGGTTTTTAGCAATTTCACAGATAATAAATTACATTACATAATACCTAGTAGCCTGTAGGTACAAATAAACATTATTAAGTAGCAAGATACTCCGTAGTGACAATTCACGCGGCAGCCGTGAGACAATCAGCTGCTTTCCGTCCGTTGCGTCAGAGTCCGTTGACCCCCATGCGTTATTGCGAGAATTACTTTTTGTTATATTTTATTTATTTTTCGTTTTAGATTTTTTTTATTATTTTTTATGTTTCCAGACACGCATTGCGAGTCCGTGGTTAAAATATCGTTAACTAATTTGAGAAAGCGTTGTATATATATCGTGCTAGTAACACCATTTATGACTTAAGAACGGCTAAAGCGTTTTTGCTGAAAATTAACCAAGAACCAAGATACGGACATTTTATCCCGTTCGACTGCGAGGACACCAGGAAAAACAACTTTTAAATTTTTACTATAAAAACTGAACAGGTGGAGCGAATTTCGCCGCATAGCTAGTAGTAATATATACAAATGAATCCCCTTTTGCCGTGGTCACCGCATCACGCCTGAACGAATCCGGTGAAGTTGTAAAAACCGCGACGTTGGCAATACATTAGTATTAAAAAACGCCCGAACGGATGGACCAATTTTCTTACTTCTTTTTTTGATGTCTTGATTAGTATCAGAAGGAGGTTCTTATGAATTCTTTACACATTGTTAGTAGGTGTTCATGTCATGCGATATGAAATTCGCCGAGTCAGCTAGTATACTAGCTATAATTATAATTATATATGCACAAATAAATCATTATTTTCTGCCTAATTTTTTGAACAGAAGCGTCCCTGAAACCCATACATTACAAAAACGCTTCTTATAAAAAAAAACAATTCTACTAATCAGACAGACGACAATCGTTGTTAGAAACACATTTTTATGTTAGAGATCAGCGATCAAACACACGTCTCTCCCAATGGTAACAGATAGACAAGGCCTAAAGATGTAGCTATAGATGTTATATGTTGTGTTGCTCTCCTGAGGCTGAAGAAGGCCTAGTACGCAAGTCTACCGGTTACCATACCCTCCAGACCAAAACATCACAGACTCATTATCGCTGCAAGAATAGATTATTACCGGTAGGACTATTGGTAGTGAAGTGCTGCGTAGTAACTTGCCCTAGAGTAACCGCGTTACTTATTCCTGCTGCCATGAAATCATTGTCAAGTTCCAAAGGGTATTGGATACTTTAGTGATATTATTGAAACCATATTACCTTCTGAATTATCGCCAGTAATAAAAAAATACGAGAATGTGAGTTTGCTAAAGTTCTGACAAAAGTAAGCATAATAATAGTTTGAATGTACATTTCTTGAGAGTAGCTTTCAAAACTAGAATGTGAAATAGCTCTGTTTTTATGAAATTGGATGATGAACAAACATGTAGACTTTCATATAGTAACAAACATATCTCTTTCATATTGACAACAGAAATATTAAGATATTTTGATAAAGGTAGATTTTCTGTCAACAAACACTTTCACGGAGCCAAAAAGGAGTAAGTTCTCAGTTCTACGGTATGTTTTTTTGATTAGGATTTTTTTTCGACAAATGTTTATCCACTTGAGAGTGTTTCGTTTATTATTTTTCAACCTTTTTTCAATTATTCCATTCATCTGCGAACGTTTTACCGACAGTTAGAGTCTTTTCTTTTCTTTTGTTGAAACAACAGACAGACCATAGCTCCAACGTGGTCCCAAAAAAGTTTAATTAGGTTTTGAGTTATGCATTAATTGTGTTTATAACCTACATGTCACAATATCATTGAGGTACAAAAAAATTGCAAATGCGATGCTGATAACATTTATGTCTGACCATCTCGGAATTATTACCAACCTTTAAAAAAAGGACTAGGGCTAGGGCAAGTTCGCGTCCATTGTCCAATGCGTAATATAATATAAATAGGATTAGACATAAATAATTATACAGGAAAAAGAACTATTCGTATATCTTTTGCTGTTTAGAAAAAATATCAAATCTCAGCTATGCAATAAACGAGTATCAAAATCTATAATTTTTTTGGCGTAATTAACGATATTAAGTATGTATTTTTTTCTAGACCTCGAAAATGAATAAAAGAATAAAACTATTGATGTTTTTGATTGATTTTTGTATTTTAATTAGCTGAGAGAATTAGAATTAGCTAGATTAGCTGAGAGGTGGATGCGAACTACGACTCAAATTTTACGAATCGGATAGTAAGCGTCCACAGTAGACACGAACTCATCAAATCAAAAAAATTAGAAGGAACTCAACAGTTTTGTAAAAACGGCTGCAAAACGACACAAAGTGAAACATCCTATCAAAGTTTACTATCCGTAGATTTAGCAAAATCTCTTAAAGATTTTGAAAGATCTTGCTTCTAAAGTCAATGTACACGGTACAATACATTAAAATTGATTGTAAAATAAAAAAAAAATTGTGACCAAGTTATATACTGCCTGCTATATGCTAACGATAATGTACTTTTTGGGGCTCAACATCATCGGAGCTACAAATACTAATCTCAGCTGTTATGAACGATGAATGTAAAGAAAATTTCATACAATATTTAAATGGGAAGAATATCAAAGAAACCGTACTTGAAAGAGACGTAGGCAGAACAGATGCAAAAGATTAAGTAAGTAGATATTGTAGTGCTGAAACTAGTGAATGAGTTTATTTATCTCGAAAGTAATTTTAGCAGAAATAGAAGGCACGGTACGTAAGGTATATAAACAGAAGTGTTTTCTGGAAATAACTTGAAGCGCTGGATAAACTTCAAAGCAAGGTTTCGAGTCAGGACGCTACATTCGCTTTGCATTAATCTGAGGTTATTTCAACATTACTGGAATAGAGAGAGGTGGGTATGTCAGAAAAATCATAAAAATAGGAAAAATGAAAATGAGAACGTTGCAGGATAAATGTGGTGTTACGCTTACTGATTTTATTCGAAATATTGAGATGAGAGATAAAGAAAGAATCGATGAAATTATTAGTACAAAAATAAAAAGGGCATGGTACGTCGGTTCGGTCATATTATGGCACATGAAAGATTTAAAAAACAGACATACAATGCGAATGTGGATGGTTCTAGGTATCCAGAGTGACCTAAGTTGACATTCCACGGCTAAATTTTCTCCGTCTCCGTCTCCGTTTCCGTCTCCGTCTTTGCATGACTAAGTAATCAATGTGAAGGAAACTAGGCACATCTGTTGGAATTTTATCATTAATTAATCGATATTCTCTGCATATAACGAAAAGTTTCAGTTTTAAAGAAAACCTACCCTCACTCCTTTTAAAACCTGGTGGACGTAAACTGGTCCCCCCGTAGACGCAATCGGATTTTGTGGACGTGGTGTAGCCTTATTTTGAACATTCTTATTATAAAAAGCATCACCCGATATTTTAGCTAAAACTTTGCTTTGTCCTTCAATATACTACTCTACTGATGGGTTTCAATATTTTTTTTTAAATAAAGTTCTAAAACATTTTTAAATTGTCCCTTAAACCTGCAACCTAAGTGGACGCGAGCGAACTGGCGAAAAAATCCTATCAAATCATGAGTCATCCATCGAATTTATTGGTAGTGTAGATTAAATCCAAAGGCTTAAAATATTTATATCTTATATTTATTGATAACGTATTATTATTGATAATGAACACAATTTTTATCCACTCTTAAAACATTAACATAAAGAATAATGCAGTATCTTCACGACGTTGCCCTTAAAAGGAATACATGGAAACAACAAGGGCACCCTCGACTAGCCGAAGACACTAAAACCCTTAATGTTATAGATCAACCCCTGATAGCCTCATAAGAAAATTTAACAAACTTATACCTAGGTATTAAGAACATTAATTGTGGGTTGCCAACCTCAGTCCAGGACGTTTAGCCAAATGGACGTACAAGTTCTCGGTTTCTTAGTATCGTTCAGACATTTTCAGATAAAATACATCTTTTATTGCAATGAGGGACAAAATATAAAGAAATGCTTTGTTACATTTATACGAGTAGTATGGATTTAGGGATAGTGCACATTTTTGACGGGACGCATCACCACGCAGTAATACGCGTACATTGCTTTCACACATTTTGTGTAAAGCAACGCACATTATTTCGGGCCGCGTCGCAGCAGCAGAAATGAACCTATTCTATTCAGTTGGGGACTATTATGGAATTATATAATATTATTACGAATCTTCCTTTGGTTCTAGTATAGAGTCGTCAACTTTTTTTATATAAATGTTTCACAAAGAGCTTGAGTTTGTAAGTTTGTGCCTAAATAGTATCCCTTGATAAATGACCAAAGTGAATCTAATGCCACAATAAGCAAACATGCTTAGGTTATGGATGTTAGAAATGAATTTAATAAACTAACTTTGCGGTTGGACAGTAATGTTAGCTTTTATCAAATGATAACTGTGTTGCTCATCTAGTGGTTTCTACAACTTCATCGGTCTGCTCGAGGTAAGAAGAGTGAGAGTCCAGTTGAATTTGTGTTTACATATTTCGTGAAATGTAATGTGCTCATACCGTCATGGCGCAACCCGTCCAAGTATGCGCTACCATTAATACGGACTTTAACGCAGCTTTAAAACTTTTCCATTTGTAACTGTAATCAATTTTATAACAAAATTTTTCAAAAGACAAATTTCTCTTAAAAGCTTGCGAACTTCAGTTAAAATACTTTATCGAAACTTCAACCTATTTTTTGTTTTAAATTCCACTTGCCATCACTCGTTCTTTGCCCGCGGGCTAAAGTACCTACCAGTTTGGTGTTTTTGTTCTACATCCTTTTACACTTTAAAGGCTTTTCCTGTACATTTAAATGGTACAGACCATCTTTTGAAGACTTTAGCCGCACATTGTCGGAGTTTAAACTTTTGAAAAAAGGCTAATCTTACCTTTAAATACCGCAAACTACCTACATTTTAAGATTTTGCCTCTACTTTATTTCCTATAATTCTTAGTTTTTTGTGTATCAAACCGTCGACTAAAAGCTTCTAGCTCACATCTTAATTGCAATACTTATAGTATTCAGACCACAAAGGAATGTAGACGTATATGTAAGTATAGTAAGTGTTAGTAGGAGTAGTAATTTATAAATTTACATATTCCTCTGTGGTCTAGCGGTTCGGCGTCGGACGTCGGAAGAATTAGAAAATGCATATTTTCAATTTTGAAATGAGACTTAGTGTCTTCGGCTACTCATGTGTGTTGTGCCCAGTTGTGCCTCTGTCTACCTCTTCGTGGATATGGACGTGAAGATACTTGGTTGACTAACACCCATAGCACAAGCATAATATTTTCTTACTTTGGAGTTAGATTCACTTTGTATAACTAGTCCAGGCGTATTTATTTATTTATTTCAATAAATAGCCCTATTTTTCTGAAAAATTTAGCATGCTAGCTTAAACTCTATACTAGCACAAAACACAATGAGGAGCTTAATCTATATTAATATTATAAAGAGGAAAGGTTTAATTTTTTGTTTGTTTGAAATGAATAGGCTCCGAAACTACTGCACCGAGTTCAAAAATTCTTCCACCTTTAGAATGCTTCATTATCCCTGAGTGACATAGTCTTTGTTTCATCAAAATCGGTGCAGTAGAATCCTAGTTACGCAGGCGAAGCTGCGTGAATCTGCTAGATTTAAATAAGAATAAACTTGTTTACTCCAGCTAAAGTTATTGTTTTACGACGAAATGTCAACCAATCCCTACGTGATAATGTTGCTTCAATTACATCCTTATTGTTCCTTATATTATGGTTATTTGTTTACACTTTGAGCTCTCAACCAGCGTACAAACAACTTTTTTCATGAATATTATCGTATATTTGCATTTTAATAGATACGTTTTAGCTTGTTTTTGTTTTTTACCTTTCTAATTTTGTTTGTATTACGCTATAAGTACGAGGGATGAATGTGAATGGTTCTTTTTTCCAAAGCTTTTTATAGAATCATTACCTTTCTGATTGTTAGAGTCTTTATTCTATGGAGAGACCAAGGTTGACACTCCACGATCATATCTTTCGGATATTACCCCGTGGTGTCAAGAGTCTCCGAAACCGGCGTGCTTGTATGAAAGGCTAATGAATGTGAAGGAAGCTAGACAGGTTTGTCAGGATCGTGAGGTCTGGCACTCGAAACTCTCTGCCTACCACGTAAGGGACTTGGCGTGAAGATATGTATGTGTATGTATGTATGTTATTCTATTGAGAAAAGTCATGGCTAGGAAGCCAATTTAAATTGGTACCAGATTAGTGTAGTGTTATTTAAAAATGTGTGTATAATGGAATACCAGCAAGTGCCAATGATGATTTTTTACACTCCAGTGATTCACCGTGTCGTTCTAGTTGTAATTCAATACTTCGTTTTCCTGTATCCCACTGCCATTGTTATTCAAATTCCTTTACTTTTCGTTCCGTCAAATTGTGGAATTCAGTCTAGAGGTCCGCGATAGCACTTCCCTGCCCATCTTCAAAAAACGGTTGAAGTACCTAGTATTACTTAACACTTGCATAACAATTTGTGATTATCAGGTTTCTTATTTATATTAGTTATATTGTTTTAAAGTATATCATTGTTGATTTTTTTTATATTGTTTCTATGTTTATGTTTTTTATTTATTGTGCATGATGCCTCCTACTGTTTCATCACAGATTCTAAATTTTAGGGTTGGCTGGAAGAAATCTGTAGACCTAGAGATAAGTCCACCTTTTGTATTTCTGTTTATCACTGTTCATGTTTTATGTCATAAATTGTGTACAATAAAGAATTAAATAAATAAATAAATGTATGAATTCAATGTAAAAGCAACCACTCGAAAAAATACTTTTGGTTGGCAGTCGTAAGTTTTTCTGTAATTTAGACGTAATAAACTGCAAAAAGCTGTTCCTGATTTTTTAGTACTTTGTAGAGGTAAACCACAATAACTTTAATTATTAGATATATTTCATAAACTACTAGCGGCCCATCCCAGCTTTGCACGTGTATAAAATTAACAACTAAACCTTCCTCTTCAATCACTTTATCTATTAAAAAACCGGATCAAAATCCGATGCGTAGTTTTAAATATTTAAGCATATACAAAGGGAGATAGAGACAGAGGAAGCGACTTTGTTTTATACCTACGATGTAGTCATATGTCAGATTTACATAAAACCAGCACTAAGTTATAGCCTAAATAAGTAGGTAACTTTTGACAAAATAGTCATATAAAACCATTCTTTATTGACCAAATAATCACTTGAAAGATTGAAAAGAAACATACAGTCGAGTCAATAACATACTCCTTTTTTTAATCGGTATAAATATTGAATAAAAGTGGTCTTAAAAATGCTACAACTACTATTTTACATTCCATTTTTAGGCTACTACTGCAATCTTGGGTTGTAGAAGTCCGACATAACCCGCCACTTTCCGCTAAAGTAGCGAGTATGCATGAAGGATTTCACACGTTACAAAGATATTTATTGATTTATCTTGTGTAGCTTTTGAAGAATGACATGGAAGTTCATAAAAACATTTTTTCGCAAACTAAATTATTTGAAAAACAGACACTTGCAAACTGGCAAAATGTAAAGGAAGGACCTTCTCACACACAAAAATCTGAACAAACTTTTGCAAGTCGCACTGGCTCGCTGTTATATTTTTTTATGATATTGAAAGGGAAACAAGCAAACGGATTTCCTGATGATAAGAAATTCACGCCGCCTCGAGACACCAAAGGTGGTATTGGTGCGTTGCCAACCTACCGGGATGTTAGGCCTCAAGCAAAAGTAAGTTTAGGAATAGGTCAGAAATAGGTAAGGCGGTAGTATCAATTCGGGTGAGTCGCTGCGAAACTCTTCGACCTTAGTATCCATCTCAACTTCGAATAGCTGAACAGCCATTAAAACATTGGAAATACTAAGATGAAAACATCACAGGTTATAGGGCAGGCGGTATGATGTTCGCCGGGACAGCTAATGTAATAATGACAGAAGCAATCAATACAAAAATTTGGTCATCTGTAAGCAATTAGGGAGTAAACAACCCTATTGATGTTGGCCCGCTAACGTTTAATTAGCAGCACTGACACCACGTGCCTCGTTTTTATTACTATATATACGAGGTCATTTACGTCAATAATCTAAATAAATAAATAATGATAATAATTAATAATAAATAGTTTGGAATCTAAAAAAGGATTTTAAAGGGCTATGAAGATTTTGGCTTACCTACTGTTTGGCCACTTCGGTTTTTTTTTTCAATATTGCGTTCACTGATAGTTATTTCAAAAATGGATAGCTAATATCAATACAAATAAAAATTTTCTTGGAAAAAAACCCTTTAAGTGTCACATTCCGAAAATAAAAGCAACTAAAATTTTATTATTAAAGGAAACGACTTTACGGGGTTCAGACAGGTTCACTAAGTTACAAATTTGGGAGCTCATATCTTCGAAATGTGACACTTTACGCGTTATTGTCTCAGTTGATTTTTTATTTGTATTAATGTTAGCTATCCATTTTTGAAAGAATTGTTAGTGAACGTGATTTTGAAAAAAAAAACAAAATGGCGGACAGTAGGTAATCCAGGCTTCATACAAAAATCTTTAACGCTCTTTGATCCACAGTAACTCATAAATTTAGTCAATTTTTTAAGCTTTTGTTAACCCGTTCGTTTGCTAGTATGTAAGCTAGTATCTTCACCCCCTTATCCTATAAGAGGAAGGTAAAAGTAAAACCAGGGTTCTCTCAATCAGCCAAAAGTGCCTAACTACAAAAACCATTTTAATCACAACAGCTTTCACATAAAAAAACCTAATCGAAGTCGGCCCACCCGTTCACACACACACACACAGACACACAAACACGCGCGCGCACACACGCACACACACACATGCACACCTGGCTGTCTTTTTCCGTGGGGTAATTGTATTACATACCGTAAATTTATAAACAAATACCTCATAAATTCTTTGACATTAACAAAAAACTTAAGCGACTTCAAACATATTGTAAAATTTAGACTGCATGTTTAGATGATACTACCTCTGTAACATTTTTGGCTGATAAGGGTGAATCCCTTACCAGTAAAAATGTGACAGTTTTAAAAAAAATCATTGGTTTTACACAGATTCCTGGGTGAGTAACGGAAAGTTAACAATCCGCTAGTACTTTTTTCAATAGTACGTAATGACATATACAATTTCAATTTTCAATTCTCATGAAATCGAGATTCAATAGTAGCCTTACAGGTCTTACTGATAGCCTACTTTATTTGGGTCAATGCATTTAGGTAGGTACATAGATTTCTATTTCTGTCCTGCTATATTTTTATTCCATTTCTTGTCATCCTGTGTGTCACCTCTGATATATATTTTTAGACCATTTTACTAGAAACTTTATGAATATAACAAAACTTTTTGGTACGCAAGGTGCTTTTATACTTGAAAAAGTTTTTAAAAGAACGTAGGCCTTAAAGCGTCATTCGTCCCATATATATGCCGATTCATCTATCATCTCTTACTAACATTTTAGACCATTACATCAGAAATTGCCATCCTTTTTGAGTATAATAAAACTTTTTAGTATGCGAGGCCCTTTCGATACTTGACGTTTTCGGAAGAACATAGGCCTTAAGAGATCATAAGTCCTATATATATATATGCTGATTCATCTTCACGAATACCTGAATCTGAACCTTTGAGAACGTATGCCTAACGGAAAGCAATGTGTAATATGTGTTTAAATAAGTATGGTACGTAAAAGACACGATTAAATAAGTAAATTTGGTCCGGTGAGAGAAAATGGTAAACTTTGAAACTCATTGTTTGATGTTCTCGTCTCTAGAAAGAGAGATTTACATTAGTAGTATTTAATATATGCACACGTTTTTTTGTAGTTAACACTTTTATTTATCCACCATATACTTTATTTAACAATTTCTGCTACTTTCTAGCCAACCGGTTTACAGCATCATCAGGGCTTTGAAACTAAAGATAAAAAAAAATGTGTGCGTGTACTAGCGTACACTCGTAAGAAGAGAAGAAGTGAAACTTCTTACGACGTTATTTTTCAAAATATAATTTACTATATGCAACTTTACAGAAATTGGTTAAATAAAGTTTATTGCCAATCCCTACTCCGCTGGAGAAAGTATACTTCGAATCACGCGTGGTAGGGATAAGAACAAAGATGGCGCGTAACGGAAAAATGTGACGCGTAACGAAAAAATGTTACACTAAAAAATTTCCAACCCCGATAACGAAGTTTCACTTCAAAAAGGCAGTTTTAATTTAACGTTCAATATTTATTTGGTTGAATGCTACTGACGGTACCCACATATGATTGGATGTTGCTCGAGGCCTAACATTCCTTGGCATCTCTAGGCGATGTTAATGTCTTACCATTAGGAAATCCATCGGCTTGTTTGACTTCACAAAACAATGTTAGATATTTTATCTATTTTTTGGTACATATTATTTTTTTCAATTATTTTTTACGTCTGCAGGAACGCATTTTGAGCCTCTATTTACAATATCTATAGAAATATACACAGTGCAGTTATGCTGTGCAGCTCCTACTGAAGAATGTCTTAATAAGCTGGAGCGTCTGCAAAATGTAGGAATTCGTCTAATATTCAGTCTAAGGAAATTTGTCCATATTTCCATGTTCAGAACGTGGCTCAAAAGGCTTCCTTTTGTTAGCAAGGAAACCTCAATTCTCTTTGTTTTCCTTATAAAGTTCTGTTTAACTTGACTTCTTCTGAATACTTGCGTGAGCGTTTTATGTTTTTACATTTCTTTGAATCTGGTTGTCGGCCAATTCATAGAATTTTGAAATTGTTAGCGATAGTTCTACTAATTTATAATTTTTATTTTACACTAGCGACACGCCCCAACCTTGCACGGGTATAAAATATACATGTAAAAATTTTATCTTTTAAAAAATCGCATCAAAATCCATTTGCGTAGTTTGAAAGATTTAAGCATACAAAGGGACATAGGGACAAAGAACGCGACTTTATTTTATACTTTGTATTGATGTAGTTCCTTAAAACTTTGAAATTCACTACTTCATGATATTTGGTGCAGTCAATCATTGGCAGTCCTTAAAAAACATGTTATGAAGTAGGTATTAATGAGTAAATATTGACAGATGAAAGATTCCCAAAACAGATACACAATGCGAATGTGGATGGATGTAGGTACCCGGGGAGACCAAGGCTGACATTCCACGAACAATTCGATACGGTGTTATCCGAAGAGTGTCCGAAACCGACGTGTTTTGTAATGAATGTGGAGGAAGCCAGACAGCTCTGCCAGGATCGTGAGGTTTCACACTCGTACTCTCTGCCTACCTCGTGCTAGCCAGGCAAACAGTAAATTTATTATATGGAACCCTAAACTAGCACAGTGAAAAACAAAATATCAACTACTCACCTGTAACATCAATGGTGTCTATACCATAGACTCTATAGCGGTTGTCAGGTAGTGTGTTTTGCTGTTTCTACTTCAAACTTGGAGAGAGTGATAGCTTACGGTAGATAGGCTTAAATCTTATTTTACTTTAAAATAACTTGTAATAAATAATGAAACTTGTTTTAAATACAAATAAGTAATTTATTATGATTACAAAATAATTAAATTAAAAAAGTAATTAATATCTATAAATGTCAAAATGTGGTGAAATATGTTAAAGCATTTTTTAACAACGTCTTAATAAGCATAAATAGTAAAAATTATCAACTACTAACAATTACTAATAAATTGACAACAAAACAAACTAAACACGAGTGTCAATACCTGTTTTTTGTGCATAAGCCAAAGACGACTATCCTAGCACGACCGCCCATTTTAGTTGTAAAAAGCGAGGTAGGTACATACATCTTATTGATTTTTGTACCTATATTTGTCTATATTTTGTGCTAGAATCTAATTATGGGTGATATATAATTGTTGGGGAGAATTGTTGAGAGATCACAGTGAATAAGTCACTGTGATCTCAACAATTCTCTGAGTTCCGTGTCACACACACAAGCCCACGAGTAAGTAATACTGCTATGTCATTTTGTAACTTGAAAGATGAGTATGACTTCTCAAGCGTAAGCTTAATTGTGAACGGAGTGATAACTATAACGATAACCAAGAGTTCCGACTCGAACATTCTTGTCAATCCAAGCAGCGCAAACGCCAACTAGTATTCGTTAGTTAAAACAAAATTGCCGAGATATAAAACCACATGTACCTACATACGTGCTACTTCTGTAGGCCGATTCACGACTTCACTTTATATAACTACTTTATGTTAACTATATGAAATCACTATTTATATCTATTTATATAATATGTTAATCAGTAATCACTATAGCTGAACATTATGGTTTACAACTATGTATAATAGATGGCACCATTTTCCATACAATAAAGGTGGGAATTGGATTAGCGAATATGTCGACATAGCATGACGATAACTACCTAAATGAAATGAATTTATAGCCTAGGTAATGATTGCGCTGAAAGTGATCGCTCTAAGTGACAAAGTCACTATCTTTTGTGAAAACAGTGACAAGAACGTAACGTAACGTTTTGTCACAGTTGTCACTGGTTCGACAGCCAAGGTGACTAAAAAGTCTCGGTTTCGCACATGTCTATTGTCCACTAGTATTGTAGTCTTGTGAGTTGTGATATGTGTACGACTTAGAGACACTTAGAGACGACTCATCAGATTAGGTATTTTAGGAGTTTAAGCCGCACCTATTCCAATTTTCGCACGACTTAATCCACCTAGTCTCGTGTACCTAGGGTTACAATATAGAAATTTCAAAAATCCTAAGAAATTGTTCCAAATCTAATGATATTTAAAAAGATTGTCCAAATCCAAAGAAAAATCCTGAGATTTTGTCGCGACCGTCAAAAATAATCGTGTTAGAAAAAAAATACTCAAAGTGGTGCGATGAGCTTAGCTTATTCACCCCTCTCACTCGCACGCACGCACGCAGCAACAGCACCTCTCCTATCCTACCCCATACCCCTTAATATAACTAATTTACTTAATAACCCAAAAGTCCTGAGATTTCCCAAATTTTCGAAATCCGGCCGGATTCCTGAGAAACACCTCAAAATCCTGAGATCTCAGGTGAAATCCTGAGACATAGTAACCTTATTATACCCGTCTTCCTATTCTCTCGATGACAGCGCGTATCGCATACAACACTCATTCGTTCATATTATTCTCTCTCACTCACACGTGTTTCGCTTTATATCTGCTATCTTGACAGGTGGAAACGAGACAACGCAATAAATTATAACGGTCATATTCTATTGTATATAAAAGAAAGTGGTGTTAGTTACACTATTTATAACTCAAGAACGGCTCAACCGATTAGGCTGAAAATTGGTGGGGAGGTAGCTTAGAACCAGGAGAAGGACATAGAATACATGTTATCCTGTTCGATTATGAGGAAACTGGGAAAAACAACATTTTTAATTTTCCCCATACAAACTGAACGGGCGGAACAAAGTTCGCGGGAATAGCTAGTTGTAAATAAAATTAATTAAAATCTCTTTAATACGCCAACTTACGAACTATTGGTATTGCACTCATGATTAATATTATGTTGCATTTGTAAGTTGACAGTCTTAAGCCTGTTCAAACATGAATGAGAGATTTTCCCTTAGTGACCAATGATCTCATCTATTCTTCCCAGACTTGATACGTATAGGACTCGCAACGTTTATCGTAGTCGATACTAGGTGAGACGAGCTGGAATAGGTACTTGGATCACGCACTGTTAAGAACTAGGAAGTGTAGGAACAGGTGGACTTGATCTTTAATTCAATTTATCATAGGTATCATCCGGCATCCATCTCCATAGTCCATACCATCTCTAGACTCTAGTCTAGTACGACCGAGACCAACGAGTGATGATAATGGACCATCATTGGTCTATTCCCAGTTTTCCCCGAATTCAAAATCGGGGGAAACTGGGAACAAAATCGCCCCATCTTCCCCCGAAATATTATTTAATTTGTATATCTATTTCGCGAACTAATGTAATGTGTAAAATAAAATGTAAAAATGCTCTGGAATTATTTAGGAAAGACTATTTAGAAGAGAAGGAAAGAGAAGAAAGAGGATTTTATTAAAAAAATATGTATTTAAATATAGTATGTAACAAAGAAAAGTAAAAGTAGGATGTGTAATTCTTTTTGTAATTGTTATATCTTCTACCATTTTTGTAACACATACTATCATTCTGTACCTCTTCGTGTTATAATTGAGTACTTAAAAAAATATGATAGGAGTGTACTTTATTCTAATACTCTGTATTTTTTTTCTTACCCTTGATAACTAAAAGTACTTTTATTGGGAAAGGAAAAGGTGGCAAGTGGCAACCCTAATCGTAGTCGATACTAGGTGAGACTAGGTGGTCGTGGAGTACGTATTTGGATCACTAGGAACAGGTGGATTTAATTTAACTTTACCTATTATAGAGATGGGTTGTACGGTGTACTGTGTAGTACAACCCATCTC
>NJDD01000194.1:126515-163486 GCA_002245505.1 Calephelis nemesis
TATATAGTTTCAGAAAATATATAGTTTCGGAATCCGATACCGGATATCAATATATAGTTTCGATTCGATATCTTAAAAACCCTATATTACACACTCCTAATCTCTATAATTCTACAACATTATAAATTTAGAAACGCGTCGGACCTATTTGAAGGCTGCGACTGCGTACAAAAACAATTTAAGTGTTTTTAACACTTTTGCAACAACTTGCCCGGGTAGGGATATTTATCAAACGTCTCTATACATATAAAACAGATTTGATATATTCAAACAATATGCGCGATTTAGAATTGCATAGCGCCATCTATTGGTCGGTTTGTATGGGAAAAATTAAAATATTTGTTTAGGTTCCTCGCAGTCGAAAAGAATACGAATACAAAGTATCCAATATGCTTTTCCGGATTCGAAGCTACCTCTCTATCAATTTTCAGCCAAATCGGTTAAGCCATTCTTGAGTTATAAATAGTGTAACAAACACGACTTTGTTTTATATAATCATAAATATAGAATTCTCGTATCACAAAGGTTATTCCCGTATTCCTCCAAAACGGCTTTACCGATTCTAATGAAATTTTGTGAGCATATTGAGTAGGTTTAAGAATTGGCCAACATCTATTTTTCAGACCCCTAAGTGATAAGGGTGGACTCACCCCAATTTTTTAACAAGCTCATATCTAATCCCGGGCAACGTTATTTTTATTAGAAAATTGAAAATACACATTTACCTATTTATTTTGTTGCCTTACCCGGGGATCGAACTCGGGACCTGAAGAAGTCAAGTCTAACGCGCCTGATCGTTAGACCACAGAGGCAAACTATAAATTAAACCTTGTATAACCTCAGTATTGATCAAGGTATTTTTATTTTATCACTTGCGTTAAATTTCTCCAAATCTCATGTCAAAAAAGTCAAATTTTCAGTGTAACTGTCCATACATCATCATCATCATCATCAGCCGTAGGACGTCCACTGCTGGATATAGGCCTCACCCAAAGAGCGCCAAAACTCACGGTCACCAGCCGCTTGTATCCAGCGTCTCCCCGCGACTTTGACCAAGTCATCAGTCCAACGGATCCAGGAGGTCATCCAACACTACCTACTTCCTCCGGTGCAGGGCCGCCACTCGAGAACTCTTCTTTCCATACAAGGCTTATTCAAAATCTTACCCTAAGTGTACATCTATTATAAATTAAATATTTACCTGTGACGTCGCGGCGATTTTTCTTTTTATTTCAGCTTAATTTGATATTTCTAAAATTAAATTTAAAATTTCTAATATTAAAATTTTTAATAATAAATAAGAAAGTAGAACAGATAAAAAAATATGATGTGATAAATCGATGACGTAATATAAGGAAAACAACAGTTTTTGTTATATCTTCACGCCCATATCTGCGAAGAGGTAGACAGAGGCACACTCAGGGCACCCACGACTAGCCGAAGACACCAAGTCCTACATTTGTGACAGGTGGCAAATGTCAACATATAAGCCGGGATGTTAGGCCTCGAGCAAAAGTAAGTTAACCAGCTACCTTACCATCCAAAACGGAACACGTTAACGGCACTGACGTTATGGCGGTGAAAATATGGCAAAAAAAAAACAGGTTCAAAGGCTGTGGTACCAATCCGAGACGCTTCCAAACTCTACCACCTAGTCAGATGTCCGGGTGTTAGTGAAGGCAAGTCTATGCTCGCTTTTTATGAACTGCCAGGCAGGAAGGCCGATTGTTTATTTTACAAAGAAGCCCCAGACCAAAACGGAGAATGTCATTGTACATAATCAAATAGGAAATATTCCAAAAACTGTTATGTGCTTAGAATAGTCCATGTCTTAGTAACCAAAAGAATGTTTTTATGTATCTTCAACACGCAGACACTGTTTCACGATGTTATAATACGTACTGTAATAAAACTGTTCATCACATAATAATGTTATGAGGTATCAAATGTTATCGCTTTATTTTAAGCTAAAGATTTTTATAGTTCAATAACCACAAAGCTAAACTAAGTTATTAAATTGTGAAGCACTTAATGGTATATTGTATACTAGCTGTATATACTCCATTTCATCTGTTTTTCCTAGTTTCAATTTTTATCTGTATCATAACTTTTAAATCTTCTCCAGACTTCCATCCACAAATAGTTTAGAATCAAAAAACGTTGACCATATGTCGTAGAACAAGACATGTATAGCTCAAATGGTTAGAGCATTCGTCGGCTTGCGACAAAAGGGTACAGGTTTAAACACTGTCTGGGGCCAATTATTTTAAATTTTCAGAAGTTTAATACAGCAAAAGACAAGTGCTTAAATAAAAATACATTCAAAGAAACGAAAGTTATGACCAGTATAAATGTAAACATCATCTGTAACGATGAAATCATTTAACTGTATATCTAAAGGACATAACGTAAACGGTAAAGGAATTAAAAATTTCGCCATATGTTTTGAATCGTCTGTAGTTTAAATGGTTAGAGCATTCGTTGGTTTGAGATGAAAGGGTGTGTGTTCAAATCCTGTCTCAAGCATTTTTTTTAACTTGTAGAAAATATGTGTGTCAATAGACCCGTCATCAAGGATACAAAAAACCATGCGGCATGAAGAAAGAAGAGTCTTTCCACGCAAGGAAAAATAACTTAAATTTTCCAAATTTATAAATATAACATTATTATTCTTATGATTTTAGCCAACAATGCTAATACAATATCATAATATTAATACACGAAGCTAAAACTTGGGATCCTTTTTTACGAAATTTGGATTACTTATAGTTTATGTGTATCCTACACAAGTGCTGAACGCTAGTATTTTTCTATAATAAAGCTTATTAAGTGCATTGAATCAAAAAATAAAGTATGACACATGTTTTGCGTTATGTTACACCGTGCATTTGACACACATAAATAAATATATTGATGATAACGATAAAAGATAACAAACAGCGCACAAACTACAATAATAAAGTTTGGAAACAATGAAGTTAGTCTTGATTAATGATGGAAACGCCATCTTCATTCAAATTCTAATATCAAAACACTCATATTCCGCAAACAAATATTTTTCTTTCTTTCTTTCTTTCTAAAAAGATATCTATTGAAATTTATAATGATCGAAATTAGACAATAATACATTTTATTCCAGAATAATTAACCAATGCCTGCCCTAAACATGTTTTCTAATTAAACCTTACAGTTGTATCACTGATAATAAAACTTTATTTATATGCGTAGGTTCATGTGTGAATTCATGTAGTTTATGCATAGTAAAACTTAAAAAAATTGCAAGGACTTTAATAAGTAAGGCGTGTTGGTACACAATAATTAAGAATTTTCCTCAGATTCCATTATTAAATCCTGACTTGGTGGCAATGGTTACTATCTCTTTAGTACACTCTTGCAAATAAGAACAGAATGTTTAAATTGGTTCAGAAATGACGGAGAAATCGATTAACATGCTTTTCTTTCTTTCTTTAGTTTCTAGCACTAGCGAAAGCATTTAGCATTTATTAGTCGAGTTGAAATACGCGTCAAATTACCTGATTTACGAAATTGGGTTTAAATTATACAAAATTAGCCATAAGTCGTCAAAGAACGTCAAGTCAGGGTCTTCAGTGGTGGCCTCATTACTCAAGCTCATTTAATAAAATTAATCAGCAATGAGGAAGTACATGATACACTAATTGGTAAGTTATTATTTCATTTGTGCACTTTCACTGAATAAAATTTTACAAAATGCAATTAAAATCGACTAATTTTACTTAAAATAAACAAGAAATTCAATAATTACGAAAAAACTACTACCATCTTTTCTCTCGAAAGCGCCGAAACCCCAAACCCTGAAAAATAAATAAGCCGATTTTTCCTAATAATCCTTCCCTATAATAAATGATATCCTTTTTTCGACGCCAATTAGAAATAGATATCACTTATTTTTGTAGAGTATTTTGATAATAAACCCTATCCATAAACTATAAAAGATATTCGTATATCTATTCAATCATTTGTACATAGTCTACAGATAAATCACGGATATAATCCTTCCGGCTATCTCTCCTATTTTATCACAATCTATCACTGACAACAGTTTTTGTACGATATATACCCTCCATTTCAGTAAAAATGTTGTCAAAAATAGCGGGAAAAGTGAGCTGATGTTTTATTTGAGACTGGTTGTTTTCCTCGGTTATGTTCATGTAATAAACCCATCTTGGTATTGGGATAATAATAATAATATAACTGCAAAAACCATTTCCAGTTATTATAATTTTATAAGATAGATTTGAATGATAAACCTGGGGCCCTACCATGAACGCTTATAGCAGTATTATTTCCATCTTGCTAAATGACCGCCTTTATAAGCAACTTTATGGTATTATACGTCATAAGGTTGTCTTTTTCCGATGACAATAAGTATTATTGAAATAATACTGTTTTAAGAGCTTATGGTAACCCCCCAGGTTGGTTTAATACTCAAAGATTATACGAAATACATCGCAATATGATCATTCTGTTTTTGAAATATAGCAAATAATTCCGAAACTGTTCCACATAGGTATATATATATTTATCTTCCTAGTAGGTTTGAGTTATGGTTAATAATACATAAATTTTTGTTCATATGACCTCGTTAAGAATAACCAAAATCGGCTCATAAATTGGCGTAGTAATGTACTTACTTTTAAATAAAAACATACAGTCGAATGGAGAACCTCCTCTTAAGAGTGGGTTAAAAAGTAGTATTGAGTCGCTCTCCTAACTCCTGTCTCCATAAAAATAATACCATAGCATCTCTCCGTTGCGGAGGAAAAGGCCAAACAAGTATACACAATATTACGTTTTACAATATTAGTAATTATTACGGATATCAGGGCTCTATTTGTTTCGTGTTGCTTGAGTACTGGAGGTCCCGGGTTCGACTCCCGTGTTGTGCAGCTCAAGATGAGTTTTTCAAATTTTCTAACACACAATTGTCCGGATCTGACAAGTGCCCGGTTGAGGTTAGGTTTGCCATCTGTTACATTTTGAGATTTAAGGGCCACGACGCTAAAATTGTCGGTTTGTGTTGCGACATCATAGACGTTTCACTGCCATGGACCATAGTGAGAAACGTGTTGCTCTTTTATTATTAAAAGATATTTGTCTGTAATAAATAAAAAAAAATAGTGTGTGTACTTATGTACACGCGTTAGAAGTTATACTTCTTCGGCGTAATAAGATAAAAATCTTTTTAAAAATTTTATCTTTTGCCTTATTTTACATTTGTAGACAAAATGACACTAAACATAGAAATAAAGAAATATTGTGAATACAGTTGTCAGTTCTCACGCAAACGTACGTAGATGTCCTTACTTTTACTTTGTTGGTACCTTTTTTTTTTTTGAAAAACTAAAATGTTATCTATAGCTAACTTCATCATGTCGGTTTTTCGTGACGGTGTGCGCGCGCATCGTAAAAAGAAGTATAACTTCATGAATAGTGCCGCGCCGTTACAATCGGCAATGACGATACTATTGATTCTAGCGGCGCGACTCCGCAACTCGGTTATGTGTTAAGGCCCTTTGTGTCTGGTTAATCGTAGATTCCTTGTTTGTACCTCTGCCAATCACTTCCGGGATACGAACGTAAGGCTTGGATACTTTGGTAAGGATTTCTATCTTTATTTCTTTTGAGACGTTTCCGCTTTTTGATCAATGAATACCTACACCACTTTGAAGATTTCTATGAATAAAATGAAACAATATTATAAATATAACTTTTACATAGAAAGGAGGGAATTATGACGATAAATATAAAATTAAATTATAAATAAGTAGCAATCTTTAGAGGAATTACACCACTTGATCGATCCCTAAAGAAAGTAATGATTATATAATTGTAATAAGTATAGGTGTTAGTCAAATATAATGAAATATCATGTTTCATAGAAATACTAAAATAGAGACAATAATAAACAATCCCAGACCCAAAAACGAAGACATCTATTCATCACACACACTGTCTGTACCGTAGAAAATCAAACCCTAGTTTTGAATTTGGTCGGTCGCATTAAGCCTTTACGCTCACTTGACAACGAACGAGGCGGTTGCTTTTTTTGATTTCAAGTTTAATTTATTTGTTTGTTTTCAACAAAGAAATTATCACACAATTGTCAGTAGTCGTGTAAATTGTTTCGGTATTCATCTTCAGTTACAAATGCCTACACAGATTAGGATATTTTGTCAATTTTCTTGGCTATAAATACAAAAATAATACCTATAATATTGGCTGTTTTTTGCCAGTGCTTAAATTATCTATTTTTTGTTTTGGTTTGTACACCTAGTGTCTATTTCACGAGGCACGGCGTTATTCTTTAAAATTGCTCTCATTCGGAGGAACACGTTTACCAATCGGGTTAAAAAGTAGCCTCTGTTCTGTACTTAAGTTTGTTTACGGTATTTAGGGATAAATTAATTTACATTCTAAAAATCATGTAATCAATACAAAATACAGTGTGTAAATAGTAAAAAAATAAATAATTAAAATTAGTAATTTGATTAAAATCTATTAAAATATTTGCACACAACAAGTTGGTAGAATATGTTGGAATGCTCAAATAATTTTGTAACATCTTTGTAACACTGATATTCCGCAAATAAGTATATTTTCTTTTCTTACTTGACGCCCAATTTCATGCAAATTGGAAATTAGAATCAGATATGTCACATTAGGTACTCTTGAATACAATATTAGCGGATTATTAACATTTAGTTCCAAAAAAAATAAACTAGTCAGGCAAAACATTTTGTTGTGTCTTTTTAACTAAATGTTAATAATTCGTCAGTACTAAAAGTGACTTATCCAATACCAATTTACAATATTTAATAATTTGAGATTCAAGAGTAACCCTAGTGGTATAAGATTAGCCGCGTCATTGCTATTATTTCAGAAGCGAGATTAATAACAAAGTTTTAAAATACATAGAAAATATTAAATCTTCCCTAAGTCCAACGCGCATCTGAACGACACTTCCTAATTTAAATATGTTTTTTAAGAGGAGCATCACGATTTCATTGAAGAACTATATGAAAACTTTAAGTCTGTCTTAAATCGAATATTTTATATTTAAAAACTAAAGACGAGAAGAGTTATGGTTGGATTAGGTTGAAATAATGACAGATCATAAAAGGAATAAAAAGTACTATAATAATAGTAATAATTCTTCGAATATAATAATTCTCTGAATGTTACAATATTTTACATCCTAGAAGGCTGCGCAGAGTCTGTGCTTGGTTTAAATTTGACAAATAAAACTTTTGGACTTTTTACATTGACCTACTAAGACTTCAAATGTTTTCACAAAGAAAAAGAAGCTGTATCATATCCACACTACGAAAATATATTGTGGAATATGTAACTGTGACATACAAGATTCATTATTAGAGAGTGGTTGACTAGTGGAAAATCTCATAACAATTTTCACAATATTTGGACAGTATTTGTGCGTAAAAATAACATAATATCTTACCCTACACTCATTAATTCTTTTCATACAAAACCGGTTTAGAAAACTTATGACACCACCCTCGAATGATATCCGAGTAACTTAGTGGTGGGATATTTCCCATGGTACCGTTTACAATAAACATTAAGATTAACAAATAATAACAAATATTTCCGGACAAATTACACAAATTGAATCTAATCCCAAAGTCAGCAAAATACACGCTTGTTTTATGGGCTTTAGGTACTCAACGATTTTAATACATATAAATGATTAAATAAATACCAAATTAAATTTATTAAACACCCAACACCGGAAATTTAAATGTTAATCACACAAATGCTTGCCTCCGTCGGGAATCTAACCTCGCAGTTGGTTGGCGGAGTTAGGCGTGTATCCTAATCGTCTGGCCTCGACCAACGAGGCAGTCAAATTTGTTTGACTTTTTGAAGAGTTGTTTGTACACTGTTAAAACTGGTTACATACTGGTGCGGCCATTAGTCTAGGTCAATGACTCTACATTAAATAATATCTTTCATTCATTAAACGTAGGTGAGGCTTAGCATTGTCATAATTAATTGAAAGCTTTCGATTAACAAAGCAACAGTTCTTTGATGTTCCGATCACCAAAATTCATTAGTTGAGTGAGCTAATATTTGAGTGGCGGTTATTGATAACACAAAATCAATATCAACTTTGGTGGAAATGCCTAGAAGCACTAATCACCTTTTTTGTGTTATAAGATCGCGAACAGGTAGATATATCGACTAATGCGAAGAGACAAACCCCGGTAATCCGGCACTCCTTAATCCGGCGTCTTCTCTAATCCAAACTGCTTAACACTGTCGACAGGAAAATTTTTCCAGTAGTAACTAAATTCGCAACACAACTTTTATGCTAGACGCGAGTCTCATTTTGAATTTGAACACAAACATTCACCTTCAAGTATTCCTTAACCTTCCTTCCTATTTATTATATTCCTATTTATATTAGTATTTCCTGAACCTTCAGTATTTCGTATCTGTTTAAATTTAAAAATGTGTTTTATAAAAATGATTCTATAATTTTACTACTGTATGTGTGCAACAGATTTTTAAGCTGATACACTAAAATGGTTTGCGTTTTCATTGTAAACTGTCTTTAAAACTAAATGTCGTATAGTATAAAATTAAAATTCTAAGTTACTATTTAATGGTTTACTATGTAATTTTAATGAAAATTAAAAAATGTATGAGTAACATTCATTAAATATTACTAGTTTAAATTATTAGCATCAACATATCACGACAATAATTATTATACGCCTTTTAATTCAAAATATTTAACTTTATCTATGTATATACAAACAAAGAGGCCTCTGTCCAGCAGTGGACGTCCTCCGGCTAATGATGATGATGATGATGATGATCTATGTACAGAAAAATCGTGCTAGTTACACTATTTATAACTCAGGTACAGTTTAACCAGTTTGACTGAATATTGATACGCAGGTAGCGTCGAATCAGGAGAAGGACGTAAGATACTTTTAGGGTTCCGAAGTCAAAGGGTAAAAACGGATCCTATTACTAAACCTCCGATCTCTGTCTGTCTGTCTCCAGGCTGTATCTCATAAACCGTGATATCTAGAAAGTTGAAATTTTCACAAATGATGTATTTTCGTCGCCGCTATAACAAAAAATACCTACCAAAAAATGAAAATAAAATAATATTAAGGAATCCCCATACAATAAACCTGTTTTTTCATATTTTTTTGCTCAACATTAAAAAGGTAACAGGTAAACGCTTTAAATTTTCACAGAATATTTACTTGTATATCAATTACCTTTCAAAATAAATAATTAAATAACAATAAAGTAAATATTAAAGGGAGCTCACATATAACAAACGTGATTGTTTATTATAGATTATAGTGCGGAACCCTTCGTGAGCGATTCAGACTCGCACTTGGCCGGTTTTTTATTCAGTTCGACTGCGAGGAACCTAAGAAAAACAACATTTTAATTTTTCTCACATAAAATGACCAGGTGGAACGAATAATCAAACCGACTAATAGATGGCGCTGTGCAATTCTAAATCGCGCATATTGTGTGTAATCTTCAAATCTCTTATACATGTATTGAGACAATTTGAGTCATACCAATCCGGGCAAGTTGTTGCAGTGTTATTAAACACTAAACAGTTTTTGAACGTGATCGTGACTTAAAGTCTGACACGTCTATTAATGAAATTTACGCTACTTTAGATAGTTAAACGTTAAGTTTAAAGACATCTCGTAACGTAAACGTTTTTATAAAAAAAAAAATTTGACTAGGACACATCAATCACTTTTAGTACAATACATAATATTACCAAGTGTATAAATTTGCTACATAGTATATTTTAAAATTCAGGCACTATGCAGTTATGGTTACAGTTATCCTTATCACAATTCGGCGCATGCTTGAGGAGGTTACGAAATGCCATTTAACCGTATTAATTATTCGTGAGCTTGTGTAGTGTCACGGAACGCGAAAATTTCCGGAACAGCAAACCTACATTATTAATTACCTAGTTGTTGAGAAATCACAGAGACTTATTCACTGTGAAGTTATATATCACCTATCTCTAAAGTCTAGACTGTCGCACAAAATATAGGTAGGAACAGAAGTCAATCTCATGTACGTACCTACCTCGCTTTTGTCAATTGGGACGTGCTAGGGATTTTGTACAAAAAATAGTATTGGCACTCATACTTAGTTGTTTGTTTAGTTGTTAATTTATTAGTAAGTAATAATGACTAAAACATTTTAATGAAATGAATTTGAATTTTTAATTTATTGTACACGTTTACTGTATATGTATTAGAATAGTAATGTATATACACATATAAGTACATTACTTATTACATATTGTATTGTATACACATAAGACGTTGTTAAAGTATCTTCTTCGAAGTGTCGTTCGAAGTAAAAATATTAATACATATTACTACACATTTTAATTAACTTTCACAAAAATTAATCATTTATATTTTTTAATTTAATTATTTTTAATTAAATTAAATTTCTTAGTTACAATGAGATATTTGTAATGAGCTTTATTATTTATTACAAACCATTTAAAGTGAGATTATGTTTAACACTATCAATAATAAGCTATCACCCTCTCCAAAACGGCAAAACAAACTACTAGAAAACCGCAAGGGCCATAGACATCATAGATGCCACGTCGCTGTCGTGGGATAGAAGCTACTAGAAGAAGGCTACCCTCACCTCTAGATCGAAATAAGACAGTCATTATGACGGCGGGAATCGGTACGGCGGTGGATCCCTAACCGAACAATTATAGCGAACGTCAGCTAGGTAAGTAATAAAATAAAATTTGATTATGATTTAAATAATTGAATTCAAAAGTGCCAGAAATTAAATTTATTTTAATGAAATTAAATAAAATAAGTATCTTCACGCTCATATCTCCGAAGAGCTAGGCAGAGGCACAACCAAGGCACCTACGACTAGCCGAAGAAGTCAAACAATGTGATAGATGGCAAGCCTATCGTCAACCCCTGGCAAAGTTATTTTTTAAATTTTTAGAAAATTGAAAATACATATTTATACCTTTCTTTGTTACTCGTCCCGGCGATCAAACCCTGGACCTCAAGAAGTCAAGTCCGACGACGAACCGCTAACCACATATATTGTCTGCAAAAATATTTTAATCTGACAAATTCAACAAGCATCTGCAAATTTTTTGTCGGATAATGGGGGCTGCAATGTTTGTAAAGTGTTATTAACATTATATTTTTTTATGTGATATTAGGGCACATGTCTCTCCTGATAGTAAGGAACAACTGTGGCGTAAAGACAACACAGATATCATGATTGCGACGCTATACTGTGAACAAGATGTAAAGCCTTTTTTTTTAGGTAATGGAAGGCAAACAAGCTGATGGATTTCCTGATGGTAAGAAATTCACGCCGCCTAGAGTCACCAAAGGTGGTAATGGTGCGTTGCCAACCTGAGGCCGGGATGTTAGGCCTCGAGCAAAAGTAAGTTTACCGGATACCAGACTCTCCAAACCGGAACACGTCATGACGTTATAGCGGCAGGAATAGGTAAGGCGGTGGTACCAATTAGGGTGAGTCGCTGCGAAACTCTACCACCTAGTCTAATGTCACGGTGTTAGTGACGGCAAGCCTATGTTCTCCTTTTACGAGCTGCCTGGCAGGAAGACAGATGGTCGATTCTGCAAAGGAGCCCGGACCAACACGGGGAAAAATTGTGCAGGTCTACCGGCGACCAGAAAGGTCGAACCGGAACATGATAGAATGATTATGGCAAAACAATCAACCTACAGAGGAATTGCTACACAAATCTCTACCACCAGTGGTCGTATTGGTAAAGGCCCATATAACGCTTACTTCCTATAAGGCACCAGAAGAGGCAGAGTCTATTCTATTGACCGCGACGATTTCGATTCCCGACGTGGGCAGGCATTTGTGTGATGAAATTTTAGATGTCTGCATTTCTGGGTCTGGCTGTTTAAAAATGTATTATATGTTTATTTAAATATTTCTGTGTATTAGAAGCGTTAACAAACACCCGTAACACAAGCATATAATTTGATTACCTTGGGGTAAGATTAAATTTTGCCCATATATTTTTAAATAAAGAAACACTTTTACTGTTTTACGTATCACTTATAATTTATTATTTTGTAAATAGCTAACCGGTTTCGCTTATACAGCATCATCAGGACTAAAACGTAAACTACCGTAGTTTAAGTTAAAAAATATGAATATTTAGAAGATTTACCAAGCGCCGACGATGGAAATTATAAAATAAATTTGTATTTGTAATTGATTTAAAAAAAAAAACAGATGACCCATTCCAATCCGGAAAAAAACGTATAGGAAAAACTTCAATAGCATATTCTTTGTAGAACACTAAACAAAATTCATTAATTATATAATGCTTTTGAACCCACATCACGTAGTCTAAATAGTATAGTGGCTAAGTATATGCCAAGAGACTGAAACTCAGACCATTTGTCACTGTCATTGGTTAAATACCATAAATCTCTTTCAAAAATAAGCTTACCTTTAATATTTTTATGTATTACTATCTGTTTGCCCCCGACATCGTCAGCTTAGAATAGTTAAGGCATATACGCTAAAATACGTCAGCAGTTTACTGTTTTTCTCATACAAAGCAATCATGGATCTTGCTGACAAAAATACACAAGATTAATATGAATATGCTTTACTAGACTAGTGTTTCCAAAACACGATTCATTTCACTTTGCTCGAGAGAAAAAATAAAAAAGTTAACCCTTTTTGAAAGCTTTTGCTTTCTGTCTACTTCAATTGTGAAAATATCGACACCAGATTTAACATAAACATAGATAAGTACTATACCTAAAAGATAAGTGTTTCAGTTTTTATACTTTTTTCAAATTACTTTTATAGTGTCAAAAATAGTGATTTGTCGCTTAAGACGTTCACTTTAGAGCGCAATATTTCATAGTAATCATGGAACGAGGGAGTGTGGTGATTGGCTCTTCTGGCTGACTGAGTATGGGGCCTTAAGATTTTTGTACTAATTTTCATCTCCTACTAGTTGCTCCGGCGAATTTTGTTCCGCCCGTTCTGTTTATATAGAAAAAATTAAAATGTCGTTTTTCCTAGTTTCCTCGTTGCTGTAAGAGATAAAATGTACCCCAATCTCTTTCTCCCGCTTCTAAGTTTCCTCTCCATCAATTTTCAGCCTAATCGGTGTAACTATCAGGACTTCGATTCATCTTTTTTATATATTTTTTATTGTTTTTAAGGTGTATTGTGCTATTCGGGGCGAAGACAAAACCAAGAAAATTGGTCCCGCAGATTCCGAGGGATAAGTGTTGTAACAAACCCGACTTTCTTTAATGTATATATAGATTATAATCTTTTTTGGTTCGATTTAAAAAAAAGTGTAGCCTATGTTTGAACTCTGCTCTTCAGCTGCATCTTTATTAAATTTCATAAAAATCGGTAAAGTGGTTAAGCCTGAAAAGAATGACAGACAGACAGACTTTCGCATTCATAATATTAATATGGGTTTGGATTTTTTGAATTTTGTTTACTAGTTGTCTTCGGCATTTGGTGAAACTTGAACATTGTAGGCAAATAAGTATGATAATTTTACAATAATTATAGGTATGGCTACGTATGGCTTAAGGCTAGCACATTCGATCGATCGGCAGGCGCTACATCAACCACGCGGTAATATTGTTGCATAATTTAATTTTAAATGCAAATGTCTGTCTGTCTGTCTGTCTCTTACTCTTTTACGCTGAAACAAGTCAAACATAGATTATTTCTTTTCAATAATAATCCCCTAAATAATTTTAATTAGGGATGAAATAGTAAAATTGTAATTATTCTAAGCTGACAAAGTCACGAGAAAACACTAGCTTAATCAACGTGGTGTATAAAAGTAGAAATCGAATTTTCTTCAAAGCATTAATACCTATTTTACTATGTTTTGTAGCTTTGAGTTTAATAAATTTTTTAAAAAAATGTGAAAAACTATTAAAACTTACTGTTTTAGTATTTTATAACCGATTGAAGTATTGTGAAATAGCGATTCTTGTAATCGTATTTTGAGTCTATTACAATTCTAGAACGTTTAACGAACTACATAACTTTTTGATGGTGCAAAATTGAAAAAAATAGGTAACTGCGAATACCATAGCCTTCATAAAGTTTATCATCAAATCCAGACTTGGTGATAATGGAATCACCTCGAATGTACGCTGTTTCATCAAAACACAATTTTCGAAATCGGTTCAAAACGACTTACAAATCGAGTAATAGTTAAAAATATATAAATATAAAAATCACAGGGATAGAGTTTCGCAGCGATTCGCCCTGGATGGTACCACCGCCTTACATATTCCTGCCGCCATACGTCAGTACTTGTCATTGACGTGTTCCGGTTCGGAGTATAATGTAGACGGTAAACTTACATTTGCTCGCGGCATAACATCGAAGCCTCAGGTTGGCAACGCATTATTACTAAAGTAGTGTCTCTACCGGGGTGAATTTCTGACCATCAGAAAATCCGTCTACTTGTATGCCTTCCATTATCATAAAAAAAACAAGCGTTTTTTTTAAACTCCTTGTTTGAAGTCGGTTAAAATTCGTTGTCAACCTCATTTATAATACTGCAAACATTGTATTTTTGCTCTATTAAATTCCTGATTGTTATTAAATACATTCACCGAATTATTTAATTAGGCAAATTTTTGAGGTTGTGGTTTTATTGCAAGCTTACAAAGAGAAAGCTATTTATAAACATGTGGTTGTGAAGATACTTTTACTATGTTAAAAAACCAAAAATAGTCTTTTCAGTAAATCTAGACTCCGGGTCATAAAGGTTGAACAAAACGTTGTTAGAAACAAAACTATCTTTATATATATATTATATAATTCTTGTGTTCGTGTGTTTGTCACAGAACTCCTTCTAGACGACTGGACCGATGTTGATGAAACTTTTTGTGTGTGTTCAAGGGAATTCGATAATGGTTTGGATTTACGATTTGGTCTCCTGTAAATGTTTTTTTTTTATTTTTTTAATAATAAGTAGTTGTTGATTTTAGAATGTTTCACATCGGATCCGACAGACTGCGCTACTGTCGAAGCATTAATGTCACGCGATACGAAGTTTGCTGAGTCAGTTAGTATTAAAATAAAACTGAGGTTTTGTGACAGGTCGCTTGACTCGTTTTGCATAATTATGTGCTACTCTAATGCTAAAATAATGCTAAATTTTGTTTCCAACAGCGTTTCCATCAACCTTTATGACCAGAATAAATTTAAATAACACCCAGATACAGAAATCCAGACATCTAAATGTTCCATCAAACAAATGTCCCCATCGAGAATCGATCCTCGCGGTTGGTTGGTAGAGTTAGACCCTACGCTAACCTCTCGACTATCAAAATGCCCTTATAAACAGTACACCCAGAAATACAAACATGTGGATGCGTACCATCCTTGCGAATTGAACCCAAGCCTTGCGTTAGCGTTTGTCCATGTTTTTACTAAAACTACATCTGAATATGCTGTAAATGCATTCTCCCCGTGTTGGTCCGGGCTCCTTAGTAGAACAGACCATCTGCCTTCCTGTGCCACGCAGCTCGTAAAAGGCGAGCATAGGCTTGCCGTCACTAACACCGTGACATCTGACTAGGTGGTAGAGTTTTGCAGCGACTCACCCGGATTAATACCACCGCCTTACCTATTCCTGCCGCCATAACGTCGTGACGTGTTCCGGTTCGGAGGGTAAGGTAGCCGGTAAACTCACTTTTGCTCGAGGCCTAACATCCCGAGGTATGATATATCCGATATAAACGGAAGCACTGGACGTTATGGTGGCAGGAATAAGTAAGGCGGTGGTACCAATCCGGACGAATCGACGCGAAGATAAAGATGCTAGTTGCGGGAACTTAAATACACAGATGAAGCCACGGGCAACAATTAGTATTTTCATGATTGCCCATTTAATATTTTAAGCGCCACATGATTAAGAATCCTTAAAGATTAATTTATCGCCTCTGTAGTCTAGCGGTTCAGTTGTTGGACTTGACTGCATGAGGTCCCGGGTTAGAAACCCGGGTCGGGCAATAAAATAAAATTGGGTATTTCCTATTTTCTAATAAAAAAAATGTTGCTCGGGATAGGATATGTGCCCGGTTGGCGATAGGGTTGCCAGTTGCCACCTATCACATTGTAGGACTTACTATCTTCGGCTAGTCGTGGGCCTGGTTGTGCCTCTGCCTACCTCTTCGGGGATATGGGCGTGAAGATGCTTTTTTTCAAACTTTTTTGTATTAATTACAAGTATTTTTAAACCAATGTTCTTAGACTAAGTTTACTTTTAATATCTCGAAATAAAACACCCTATTCAAGTTGCCTCCCCCACAGATAGTGGACATAAACCATTTGCGATATTTCTTTGATAGCATATTCACATTTGGGAAACTTTATCTTTCCTTATTTGTTGTTAATGTATCACAGAATAGCCAAGTGTCTCTATTACTCTTAGTAAGCAGTTGATAAAGTGACAACGAAGTCTATAAATAACACGGACGTCGTTAGAAAAATGTTAGTTAGGTGTTTAAACTTTGTCTATAATAAAGAGGTCAAGTGGCCGAGTTCAGGGCAACAATAGGGTTCTTTTTGTAGATTAGAAGTAGGTATACATAAACTGAGAAATAGCCAACCCTACAGATTATTCCTATACCAAATGTTCCTACCATATCATATACCATAAGTTGTTCAGTATCTTCACGCCCATATACCCGATAAGGTTGGCAGAGGCACAACCAGGGTACCCACGACTAGCCGAAGACACAAAGTTCCACAATGTGATAGGTGCCAAGTCTGTCGAAAACCGGGCACATATCTAATTCCGTGCAATATTATTTTTATTAGGAAATTAACAATATACATTTCCTTTTTTTCCGATCCGGTGATCGAACCCACGACCTCGAGAAATCAAGTCCGATGCTGGACCGCTAGACCACAGAAACGATTAGGATATTAGTAATTAAATAATTCAAATCATCTTATTATTGTAAGCTATACATGGTGTTCAAATTATCTCACTAGATATTTATATATATACTAGTGGTCGCCCGTTAGTCGAAATTCGACCATAATAAATTTTAATATCTTGTTGATAAGACCGCCATCTTCATTTCTCAAGACCAACTATTTTGTTTCCAAACTATATGATTATAGTTTGTGCGCCATGTGGGATCTTTTATCGTTATCATAATATATTTGTTTGTGTGTGTCAAATGCATGGTAGTGTGGATAATATTTTATTTATTGTTTTAATGTACTTTAAAAGCATTATTATTGAAAAATATAAGCGTTCTACACTTCTCCTACACGTAAACTATAAGTGTGTCTGCGTCCGCGCAATTTTCGTAGAAAGGGGTCTTGTAAAAGTTTTTGCTTCACGTGTTAATATAGATTTAAATTAGCAGTCATACTTTCCAAAACCTTAGCAAACAAAGCTCACAGTTCATATTGATCTGACGCTGACTGTACCGACGTTAAACGTCGAACGTTAATCTGTTGTGAAATTAGTTTTAAATGATATTATTGTAGTTAAAGTGAAACTAGTAGACTAATTATGTACGATTTCATTGTTATAAATGAGCTGTCTAAATTGTTTTAAACGGATTTATTCTTTAACAAATTTATGAATAGATTAATACTGTTTACACAACAGACATGACAATATAAATTTATAAATAGTAAATAAAGGACAAAAGGCGAGCTCATCTATATATATGAAAGAAAGTCTAGTTAGTTACACTATTTATAACTCAAGAACGGCTGAACATATTAGGCTGAAAACGTGAAAAAAGTGGTGGGGACGTAGCTTAAAACCGGCTGAAGGACATAGGATACTTTTTATCCTATTTGATTTTAAGGAAACTATGAAAAACAACGTTTTAATTTTACCCATATAAACTGAACGGCCGGAACGAATTTCGCGGGAAAAGCTTTCTTAATTAATAAAATAATTTCTTCTAAATATTATTGAAGCTTTGTTTATCTCATGTTAAAATATTAACCTTTTCTTAGTGTGTGGTCCATTACCAACAAGACCACTGGTGGTAGAGTGCTGTACAGCAACTCGTCCTGGTAGGCATTCTGTCAAGTTCTGTCTGTCAAGTCTGGAAGGTGTGGTAGCCGGTAGACTCACACAATAGGCCTACCTACCTACCTGCCTGCCTATAATAGTGACGCATTGGTACGGTTATCACTTACCATCAAGAGCTCTGCGCTTGTTCGCTGACCTCTCACATAAAAAAAATGAAAAAAAATAGTAAATTTGTTGGTTACTTTACTCTTCTAAGCGGGTTGTGGTATGGTAAGTATTGACTTTATAGGATTACAAATAATTTAATTTAATACACTTGCACGAATCTACCACTCTCTTTGACTTAGTACACCAGTGGAATAAGTTCTCTAGGGGCGAAAATGTTTAAACCAAATAAATAAAAACTTCAAAAACAACTAACCCACAAGTATACAACAGTTTGCTTTTAACTTTCAGACAGCAGTTTGAAAGACGTTGAAAGTTTGGTCAGAAAGGGAAAATTACCCTTTGAGGTAACACTTTTAAATTTTCTGAATACTCAGACTTTACAGAGCACCCGTTTATCTTAAGTCAATAGTTAAAAGTGAACGTATATTAAAATTGATAATTTTACCTTAATAAAACTTTTTTTAATAAACCGACTTTCATTTCAACCAACAAATCATCTAACTACGTACAAAAAAATGAGTGTTTTCCTGAAGTTCCTCCATCCGATTCAGACTTAATGAATGAGGACTGATTGATGACTTGAGGAATATTCATATTTAAAGTGCTATAATTTGTTTAGTTTGAGTCTGATTTTTAATTTTTTGAGCAATAATTAGAAAACACTTTATATTAGTAAGTATCGTTGACTGAAACCCATAACACAAGCATAATTGTTCAATTTGTTTAACTTGCTCAGGGATATTTTAATTAATAATTTGCATTCCAAGCGGTAAAAGAGAAGAATCTGACATTAATATAACATGACATCGTGAATCGTATTCTATTTAAATGCAAATAAATGATTTGAATTAAAAAAACTTACTATCAAACTGAAGTATCCATGAATACTGTTATACGCTAGAATAACGTCCCGTAAATTCCCTTCACAGTAGTTGCAAGCAGCTTCAGAAGGTTTGGTCAAATTCAACTTGGTCCGCCAACCATCCACTAACTTCACAAGGGTACCGAAATCTATAGCATCATGGGCCGGCTTAGACCTTTCTTTTAAACTTGTTAGGAATTTCGCAACATTCACATCGCTTTTATTATCGTCTGTGTCTTCCGTTGCGAGTAACATTTCTTCGAATAAATGCGACAAGGTCTGCGTAATGTTGGTGTTTCCGTCGTACGCCATATTGTGTTAGCAATTAATCATTCCAGAGGCGTATTTCGTCTGTAACAAAAAACAGAAATACATTAAGTTTATGGATAAAAATAGATACCTGTTATACTTCAAATATGTTTTGTGGAAAATTTTATATTTATGATTACTATTATTACTACATGCGGTTTACAAATTTTAGCTAATATTGCAGGCAATTATTATTTGTATATTATGTGGCA
Source organism: Calephelis nemesis (assembly GCA_002245505.1). Lineage (NCBI taxonomy): Eukaryota > Metazoa > Arthropoda > Insecta > Lepidoptera > Riodinidae > Calephelis > Calephelis nemesis. Next base: position 146,185 of record NJDD01000194.1, read on the forward strand.
TCGTTGGTAGAGGGGTTAGCGTACTCGCTTCATTCCAACTACCGGCTGTGTAGCTTGGGTTCGATTCCTACCGGGTAATTATTTAATGTACATGGATGTCTGTATTTCTGAATCTGGGTGGTAACTATTTTTATTGTGGTATTTTATTTAAGTATTTCTATATTTTGTTCGGGTGTTGTCCGAGGGTGGTGTCAAGATTCTTTGAAACCGGCATGTTTGTATGAAAAGGGTTGTAAATGTGTAGGAAGCCAGACAGGTCTGCTAGGATCGTGTGGTGGCACTCGATATTCTCTGCCTACACTGTGAAGATAATATGTATGTGTATGTATGTGTATTTCTATGTTTCAGCATCGTTCACTCTACCTCTTATACAAAAAATTGTAGTTAGATCATTTGTTTTCAATTGTGTAATGATGTACTTTTTATACTAGCTTCCACTCGCGTCTTTGCCGCGTACCTATTTATATTTTTTCGTAAATTTTAGCCTTTATGTTATTGTAATGTTTGAACTATATTCTTGTAATAGTAGCGAACATCTATCCAATCTCACAAACTTTCGCATTTGTAATATTTAGGGTACATGTATGCTAAAATACGTCAGTAATACATATAATAATTTTTTCATACAAAGCAATCATGGATCTTAGTGACAAAAATACACAAGATTAACAATAATATGCTTTATAAGACTATTTTTTCCAAAACACGATTCATTTCACTTTGCTCGATAGAAAAAAAATCAAAAAGTTAACACTTTTTTGAAAGCAAAACCCAACTGTCTACTTCAATTGTGAAAATATCGACACCAGATTTAACATAAACATAGATAAGTACTATACCTAAAAGATAATTGTTTAAGTTTTGTTTTGTGTTAAGATAAGTACTGTACCTAAAAAATAAGTGTTTCAGTTTTTATACTTTTTATTCAAATTGCTTTTATAGTCATATTTTTAAATGAAGAAACACTTGTACTGTTTTACGTATCACTTATGCTTTATTATTTTATAAATAGCCTACCGGTTTCGCTTTTTACAGCATCATCAGGGCTAGAACTTAAATTACTAGCCCTATTAAGTTAATTTCCTATTAAGTTAATTTATTAAGTTAAATTTAAGTAAATTAAGGTATTATTATTAAGTTCTAGCCCTGATGATGCTGTAAAAAGCGAAACCGGTAGGCTATTTATAAAATAAGAAAGCATAAGTGATACGTAAAACAGTACAAGTGTTTCTTCATTTAAAAATATGAATATTTGGAAGTTTTACCAAGCGCCGACGATGGAAAATATCAAATATGCTTTTATAGTGTCAAAAATAGTGATTTGTCGCTTATGACATTTACTTTAGAGCGCAATCATTTCATAGTAATCATGGAACGGGGGGTGCGATTGGCTCTTCTGGCTGACTAAGTGTGGGGCCATAATACGTGAAGCAAAAACTTTGGACCCCTTTTTACGAAAATTGGGCTGACAGAGGAGTATGAAATTTGACACACTTATAGATTATGTGTAGGAGAAGTGCAGAATGCTAATATTTTTTATGGCAATGTTTATAAAATGCATTAATTCAAAAAATAAAACACTGCACGTACTACCATGCATTTGACACACACAAACAAATATATTGATGATAACGATAAAAGACCACAGATGGCGCACTAACTATTCAGGAAACAAACTAGTTGGTCTTGAGAAACGAGGATGGCGTTCTTATCCACAAAATAATAAAATGTATTATGGTTGAATTTCGACCAATGGGCGACCACTAGTATTAGTAAATAAATAAATAAATATCCCCTGACAAGTCACACAAATTAAATCTAAAAACAAGTTTAAATTGTGGCTTTAGTTTTTAGTCATCATTTCACCAGTCACTTCCTTTTTATATGTTTTTTGCATTGACCTCTAAGTATATGGATATGAAATACGTACCAAAAAAGCTTGCCATTTACTATAAAATGTGGCTGCCATTCTGACATTACTGAGGCTGTCCAGAAAAGGTAGAGTACCGATATCGATACATGATATATAAATGATTATCTATAGTTAAGTTTAGGTAAATACATAAGAATAATTATTTACCTACCAATTTAAATTGTTACTGTCAACTTACTTACTTATGTAGAGCTAATTAATCACTACATAGTATAAAACAAAGTCGCTTCCTTTTTCCCTTTATTCCTTTGTATGCATAAATCTTTAAAACTACGCAACGGATTTTGATTGACGTTTATTTTTAAGAGATAAAGTGATTAAAGACGAAGGTTTATATGTAAAATGTATAACCGTGGTTGGCTTATAAATAGGGAAATGTAATGACAAGATATAAAATTCCAAGATAGCCTTTTGCTTTTTTAACATTCATAATATCTTGTATTAAAACGGGCTCTTTCCTGTAAACCTTTGCCTTGAGTGACCATCAGCTATGAAAGAATAGGAAGCACTGTTTTTTTTTCGATGTTATTACATTTTTTATCAAACATTCGCCTGTTTTTGACATGACATGTCTGAAATTGCATTTTATGAAAGTCCAAATTTTTACAAAATTATTTCATTATAAACTTTGGACATTTTGACTTTGTTATGAAATTCACGTTTATGTAGCTTAGCAATGAGAGAAAAGTTATGTTAATTAATTTTGAAATAATCTTGCGAACAAAGAACAGGGTAAGTTAAAGTTTAACTTCATTCTGAATGTACAACTTTTTCGCGCAGATTAAGAAGAGCATTATTTGTTACTATTGTAAGTTAATTAGTTGTTAAACTTAATGATAGCCTTTTCAAAAAGGCACATCAAGGGCACCCACGACAAGCCAAAGACACTAAGTCCCACAATGTGATAGGAGGCAAGCCTATCGCCAACCGTGCACATATCCAATCAAGAGTAACATATTTTTTATTGGAAAATTGGAAAAATCAAATTTTCTTTTTGTTGCCTGACTCGGGAATCGAACCCGGGACCTCATGCAGTCAAGTCCATCACCTGAACAACTTGACCACAGAGTCACTATTTTATATATATTGTACTTGTATAAAACTAAAATACTTATTGTTGTTAAATGTAGAAACATGAAAGTCAAGTCAAAGTCAAAAGTAATTTATTCTGTGGCTTTAGGTTTCTGAATCAGGCAATTGCTCGTTAAAATTCTAATTTCTTTCTTTCTGTAGTTTTTTCCATTCGTGTTAGAGTTTTGTCATTAGTCAAGTAGAAATTTGCATTAAGTTAACCGACTTACCAAAATCGGATTAGTCACAAGTTGTCAATATAAGTCACGTCGCGTCTTGAGTAAACCGGTAGCCTCATTACTCAAGCTCATGTAATGAGATTTAGCGGCAACAAGGAAATACACGATACGCTAATTTCTTCATGATTATTTAATTTGTGCACTTTCACTGAACAAAATTGTACAAAATACCATCAAAATTGACTAATTTCACTCAATACATACACGAAATTCAAAACCTAATTATGGAAATACTTCGACTATCTTTTCTCTTGATGGCACCAAAACTCAAAATTCTACTTTGTTATTTAATAAGAAAATAGTTTTACGAGAATATTGCCAGTGTAATATCCCCAAAACTCCCACCATAGTTTCGAAATTGTGTGCGATTGCCTGTAAGACTAAATGGATAAATCGGTTTACAGAAAATTTGCCATAAATAAATAAATAGTTTTTTGTACTAAATCTATCGGTCCGGCGTCGGAATTGATTGAGGATTGGGTTCGTAAAAAAACTGAATAATATATATTTTCAGTTTAGTAACAGAAATAATGTTGCCCGTTTGCTTATGTGCGCCCGGTTTGCGATAGTTTCGCTATCTATATATATATTGTGATACTCATGTCCGATTTCACCAAGACCCTATACTGTAGAAGACCTTCTAAAGTTATTACTAGGTGGTAGAGTTTCGCAGCGAGTCACCCGGATTGGTAACACTGCCTTACCTATTCCTGCCGCCATAACGTCATGACGTGTTCCGGTATGGAGGGTAAGGTAGCCTACAGTAAAGCTACTTTTGCTTGAAGCCTAACATCCCGGCCTCAGGTTGACAACGCACCATTACAACCTTCGGTGTCTCTAGGCGGCGGAAATTTCTTACCATCAGGAAATCCGTCTGTTTGTTTGCTTTCCAATATCATAAAAAAAAACTCATGGGACTGTTTCAATATAAAATAGTCCCCTAAAATACGTTAATTGGCTGACCTAATTTAAATTTAAGCGAAATGATTAATTATGTAGTAACTGACTAACAGCTTTATATAGATATATAAAGTTATTACATATCTATATAAAGAAAGTACATTCGGATTTCCGAAGCTTGACATATTCGTTTAGCCGAAGCGCATAATTTAAATAGTACTACTATAATTTGATAGTAGCAATTTCAATCGATTGGTAAATAATATTTCTTATATATTTACCTAACTATGAATCATCACAAATAGATTATGTATCGATATCGATACTCTAATTTTTCTGGACAGCCTTAGTACTCGTAATGTCAGAATAGAAGCCACATTTTGTAGTAAATGGCAAGGTTTTTTTAACATATAAAAAGAAAGTCACATGTGAAATGATGACTAAAAACTATAGCCGTATAAACTTGTTCGCTGTTATACAATATTTTAAGAAGGATTATGATGTATGTTTGGTTTGAAACAATATGTCTAGTATAGTTTCGGTAACTGATTGATAAGATAGTTTAATCGATCGTTTCATAAGCATTATCCGTAAGTGATTGTGAAAATGATATCTCGGTGGTCAGAGCATCGTTAGGTCCATAAAATTTAGTCATGTATGGTTATATTTTTAAAACTACGCAACGGATTTTGATGCGGTTTTAAATTATGTGTAGGTAATTTATTCCCGTAGGTTTATATATAAAACACATTCTTATTAAATTTTGTATAGTAGAGAAAATTTCATATTTTGTGACGAAGTTGTCACAAAAAAGATTTTCGGACGCTTACATTGCAGGCACCTATGCGCTGGCTAAGCCGTTTGGATCAAAGTCATGTGGTACGGAAATGTATGTCATAAAAAGGCCTACAAACTCTACTCTCTTAGTTCTCCAAAGGTTGCGTCACAGTAACTATTTAATCGCTAAGAAAGAAGCCGCTCATATAATTGTGATCGAACTTCACTTAAGGTAAGTTCGTTTGGTCTTCAAATATGTTTAAAAACTACCTAACACTGAATAGCTTATTTCTTCTAATTAGTAATAATCTTTACCCACATAGTCTTCCTTTTTATTTAAATTAGTACTTTAAAAGTTAGCACAAATTTAAAATTATACGCAACCAAAAAAAAAATTGCAGCGAAACTGCTGGCGTCGCCCCGCAAACCTACCCCTTGCACTATTTCTTGCTTTTGAAACGCCGTAGCCGCGGGGCCGTGCATTATTCTTAGGTCCGAAAAAAATTATCTTCACGCCCATATACCCGAAGAGGTAAACAGAGGCACAACCAGTCCACCCACGACTTGCCAAAGACACTAAGTCCCACAAAGTGATAGGTCGCAAGCCTACCGCCAAGGTCTGATCCTAGAAAAACGTCAGAGTTGCCTGTTTGCGTTCAATCTGCACATTGCATTAAAGGATTTTAAAATTGTAAAAATAAAATGAATATTTAAAATGTATAAAGTAAATAACTAAAAACGTAGTTATGAACTCAGATTTTCATTTTGTATGATATTGAAAGGCAAACAAGCAGACGGATTTCCTAATGGTAAGAAATTCTCACCGCCTAGAGACACCAAAGGTGGTAATGGTGCGTTGCCAACCTGAGGCCGGGATGTTGGGCCTCGAGCCAAAGTAAGTTTACCGGCTACCTTACTCTCCAAACCGGAACACGTAATGACGTTATGGCGGCAGGAATAGGTAAGGCGGTGGTACCAATCCGGGTGAGTCGCTGCGAAACTCTACCACCTATCTATCTATCAGATGGTCCAAGATATCAGGAATTTAAAAAAATGTATTTAACAGTACAAAGCTTCGCAGTATATCTATAGACAAATATTTGATCTCGGTTGTTTGTCGCATTTACGCAAAATAAATGAATAAAATAAACATCATTAGACAAAATATTACACGAGTTGACACCCCAATGTAAGCAAATCATATGTTTGTAATATAATTAGCTAACAATAGATACTATACACATATTACGTGTAAACTGGGCCGGATTTACATTTCTGGAGGCCACAGGGCTACAAAGGAAACCCCGTGGCCCTCTTAATAATTCAATAAACTAATTTTAAGATAAAGATATCTATTTAAACGGTAGTAATAGAAAAAGACAAAACACATTTAGTGTTGTTAGATTTGTTAGTACATGATATCCACATATTTTTTTTCTTAAAGTAATGAAAGAATTAATGATAACTGCCATATCTGAATGCGGCCGTAACAGTTTTTAAGGATCGATTGGAAAAACACCAAATTTCCCAGCTTTTTTCTGATTTTAATTTTGTTCAGTACCTATCGTTTCCTTCCAATAATTGGCACAACAAAAAGAATTGTGTGTATACTTATGTACACGCGTTAGAAGTTATACTTCTTCGGCTTAATAAGATAAAAATCTTTTTAAAAATTTTATCTTTTGCCTTATTTTACATTTGTAGACAAAATGACACTAACCATAGAAAAAAGGTATTTAATACATTAGAAGTTTTATTATAATACATTATTTAGTTAAATAAAGTTTATTTAATATTTAATAAAAACTAAAATGTTATCTATAGCTAACTTCATCTTGTCGGTTTTTCGTGACAGTGTGCGAGCGCATCGTAAAAATTTACCCTCATATTTTTTTCCTAACGCGCCAAAAGAAGTATAACTTCAAAATTACCAAAATTATTCCATCCGTTCAGGTTTCATGCGATGAATACAAGAAATTTGGATTCATTTACATATGAAGACTCTTACGGGGTAGGCAGAGACTTCCGAGTGCTGAATCTCTCGATCCTTGCCTGTTAGAAAGTGATCAAGTGTTCATTTACATCACCACATTCACATCATACACTTATCATTGCAAACGAAGAAGTACCATCCTTATTTTACTCCTAATTCGTCTCCGTTTGGGATACCGCAAGTAACTTCTTCTAAAGATAAGTAGAAAAATCTTTTTAATTCCTATTTGTGCGTTACAAAAATCTTCAAAATGGTTCCTTCTATCAAATTATATTATTTGTGATTAGATTATATGAAAGTGTAAAGCGGGTCAATCAATCATGCCTGTATCCCAGAAGAGCTAGGCAGAGATACCATCAGCGCTCACATAATTAGCCGAAGTAAGTAAGAAATAAGTTTTACATAGTGGCAAACCTATCGCCAATCTGGCACTTGTATTTAAAGGTAATACTAGTTGTACCCGCGACTTCGTTCGCGACTATCTGTGCTAAACGCTTACCCCACTTAAATCTATACTTATAAAATAACATGTCTTGACTACCTGATTCATCATCGCAGAGACAAAAGCTGTTAGAGTTACAGCCATGAAACTTGGTGAGTAGGGTCGTTTTATTGAGTAGATATACCCCTAGGGGGCTGAAAAAGGAGTTGAAAGTTTTTATGGAAGGTCCTAATTTTTAAGTTAGAAACATGAAACTTTGTGTTTGGGCTACTTATTAAAGGTGAGTAGATACGTATTTAAGCTATAATCAGTACATACATACATACATATCTTCACGTAAAGTCCCTTACGGAATAAGCAGAGAGTACCGAGTGAAAGACCTCACGAGTCTAAGAAACTTGTAATCAATTTATTCATCTTCGCTTCCATTCCACCTCTCACGTTCCATGTGCTTATTTGAAACTCTCCATCCCTCGGTTCGCATGTACGGGCTTCGCGTGATGGTTGGCGGCCCCCATCGCCATATCTACCTCTTTACGCACCGACGAGGGCGGATCGGTACGCGTCGCCTCCAGGGAACGCCCTAACCCGCTCTGAGGTACTTTTTCGGTATTATGTTATAATATTTATTGTATAACATATTTACTACAATCAGTAAATATATTAACTACCATGAGAAAAGCGGCGAATAACAGCTAATTAGTAAATAGACCTAAATCGTAACAGACAAGCAAATTTTCGTATTTATAATTGTTTTGTTGGAATTTATTAAAAAATCAAAACACCAACTTAAGGTAACCTGTACATCCAAATGTTTCTTTACATTTCAAATTTCACGTTATTTGATTTAAAATTTATGTTCAAAACAAAGAAAAGTTTAATAAAATCTGACTACGCATTAATTACTGCCCAATTTGCATTTTAAGTTTTAACCCTATCCCACAGTAACTCCTTTAGTACACAGGATAAAAAAACAACCAAATTAAATTCGTTACCTTTGGTTTGGTAATGACTCACAGTCGAGATACAGACAAACAAAAAATTTAAAATGAAATTTTTTTAGCCGTTCTGTACTTACTTTTTTTTGTTAGTTGAAGGCAAACAAGCAGATGGATTTCCTGGTGGTAAGATATTTTCGCCTAGAAAACCTAGAGACACCAAAGATGGTAATGGTGCGTTGCCAAACTGAGGCCGGAAAGTTAGGCTTTGATCAAAAGTACGTTTATTGGCTACCTTATCCTCCGAACCGATACACGTTAACAGCAGCACGTTAACTTTACGGCGACAGGAATAGATAAGGTGGTGGTACCAATCCAGGCGAGTCGCTGCGAAACTTTACCACCTAGTCAGTTGTCATGATGTTACTGACGGTATAGCCTATGCTTGCTTTTTACGAGCTGCCTGGCAGGAAGGGAGATGGTCTGTTCTGCAAAGGAGCCTGGACCAACGCAAGGGAAAAACATGAACTACTTATAAACAGTTTTATTATATGTATAGATCCTGGAAAAGCCGAGAATAGCTTCTAGCAGCTTATTTTCCTCTTCAAACCTGAGTACAACAATGACGAGATATTTTACAACTCTATCTACCTATACATAAATACCTATTCTACATTAATGCGCCACCGGTCAATGTGGTCGTCCCATGGCGACATATTTGCAGTCATTTTAGCCCGACCTATAACCGCTTGTACAAGAGCATTTATTCAAAATCCATTAAAATGTAAATTATGAAGTATGTTTATTAATGAAATCATTTTCGATGTAATTTTACATTTTGGGGATATTTTCACGTGTTCTTTATGTTGATAGTAACAAGCAAGCACTTTCCTGGTGATAAAAGACAAACATCGCTTATCTTAATATATACAAATTATTTGTCACGTTGTTTGTAAGCAAGGGACTCCTAAACTAATTAACTTATTTCAATAAAATTTACACACCGTGTGCAGTTTGATCCAACTTAAAAGATAGTTAAGCTTACATTTCAATTTATGATAAAAAGTACCATCCGAGTGAAGCCGGAACAGGCAGCAAGTATCTTTAAATTTATAAAACAAAGTCGTGTTTGTTACACTTTTTATAACTCAAGAACGGCTCAACCATATTGGCTAAAAAATTAAAGTGGAAATAGTTGAAAATGTGGAGAAGGACATAGGACACGTTCTAATTCCGTCGCTTGAGACGAAATAAGGAAAATTATCATAATTTTTCCCACACAAACTGAACAGGTGTAAGTTCGCCGGAAAAGTACACAATAAACAAAACTACTGCATCGCTATAACGAGAATGGAAATTAGAATGAGAACGGAACTGGAAACAAAAATGGTAATTGAAATGTAAATGGTTATGTCATTGGAATTGAGAATGTGAATGGGAATGAGAAAGTATTTATTTCACATAGACTATACAAAAGGTTCTTTTCACGCGTCTGTATTTCGAAAAAGTTCCATTTGCAGGCGCTTCTGTACGAGTACAATCAAAAAAAGTTTCACCAGAGAGCTTCTCTCGGATCTCGCTTTCATGCAAATTGTAATTTGGAATCAGATTCATCATTTTATACTCTTGAAATAATAATTCGCTAGTATGTGACTATTATTAACATAGTTAAAAAAATAATTTATTGTTTAAAGTAAACTAAATCTATATATTAATACGTGATGTCAAAACTTTCGACCCCTTTTTACGAAAATTGTGCGGACGGAGGAGCATAAAATTTGGCACACTTATAGTTTATGTGTAGGTGAAGTGCAAAAAACTATATTTTATATTTTTCTATACTATACTATATTTTTCAATAACAATGCATTTAAAGTACCTACATTAAATTAATAAATAAAACATTACACACACTACTATGCATTTGACACACATAAACAAATATATCGATGATAGTGATAAAAGATTACAGATGGAGCACAAACTATAATAATATAGTTTGGAAACAAAGAAGTTGGTCTTGAGAAATTAAGATGGCGTTCTTATCAACAAGATATTAAAATTTATTATGGTCGAATTTCGACCAATGGGCGACCACTAGTATTAATAATTCGCTAGTATTGTGTTTAAGAGTATAACAAGTCTGGTTCTAATTTGCGCTTCGTATGAAATCGATTTGCTAGAGAAAACCTACAGAACGCGGTCACTTACTAAGAAGATCCAGTGAAAGAGACTAAACAGTATATAAGTTATAATTTTAATTTTTTTTTTAATTATATCTTATATATATTATATTATATCTACTATATTAAAAATTATTGATGTCATCTCAGATCAACATACATTTATAACATGTCTCGTTTAGGTACCTACTAGTCAAAAACAAATGAATCTTCAGGAATACTTAATGAGAACTAAATCGCGTGTATACCGATACATTACAAATGGGTTTTTCGCGTGCGCGAATTATTCGGCAAGTTTGCCAAGTAAAAAGATGAATAGCATGAAAGTTTTTTTTCAAATGTATCTTAAAAGGCCATTAATTCATACACTTGTTGATTTACGTTTTTGAAGAATAATGAACTAGCTAATTTCATAAGGTCATTTCAAAATCAAAAGGCCACTCATTTTTTTTCATTTAAATAAACACAAAATACATTATTTTGATCTTGATCAAATTTTGTCAGAACCAATGGACCATTCTTTTTTTCTAAAAATTTAACTAATGGTATTGGTAGGTACCCAGTATAAAGGTTTTGAGGTAAAATGCATGCTAAGAACCTACTGATTAATTGAAATCCTTAAGCTTTCTTATAAAACAGTTGAAAATGAAAATCGGCGACATTGTATCGTTTTGTATTTACTTGGAACTTCAAATAACCATAGTAAAGATAGACCTTTTAAATATTTTTAATATTACCATATCTTTACTACGAAAAATTTTGGATTAGTAATAATAGTGATTAGTATAACATAATACGTATTACATGCTTTAATATAACTTGCTTAATATTAATCCAAAATTATTTTAACACTAGCTGAGCCTACAGACGTTGACGGTAGTAGGTAGTAAGCTAATGTTTTGTGATTGTAAACGGTAGAAGGTTGGCGAGATTGGACCAAGAAATTCAGAAGCCTAGGCATTTCATTTATAATATTTGTTATTATTGTAATAATAATAACTATCATGTGTTTATTATTAAAATACTATTTTAATCTTGTAATAATTTCTAAACATAATATTAAACACGAAATTTCTCAACATTCTAAGAAAAATATCAAATTTTTTAAAAGACGGAAATCAAAATTTTAAAACGATTCTAAAATATCTAAAAAGATGAATTTTAAAACAATATAAACGTGTTAATCAATATTATTAAAAATGTACTACCTTAGCAGTTTATTAAATATTCCTGCTCGGTAGTTTGGCTACTTTAAGATTGATTTGTTGTATAAGTTGTCAAATTTTCCAAGAATAAATCCAAAATATTACAAATTAACAAATAAATTAATCTATATATTAATACGTGATACCAAAACTTTGGACCCCTTTTTACGAAAATTGCGAAACAATTATATTGACGATAACGATAAAAGATCACAGATGGCGCACTAAAAATTTTGGAAACAAAGTAATTAGTCTGGAGAAATGAAGATGGCGTTTTTATCAACAAGATATTAAAATTTATTAAAATCGAATTTCGACCACTATTATATAGAAATACTTAAATATATACCAGAATAAATTTAATAAACAGCCAAATCCGGAGGTACAGACATCTAAATGTGCACAACCAAGCCACCAATGACTAGCCGAAGACATTAAGTCCTATAGTGGGATACGTGGCAAGTCTGTCGCCAAACCAGGATCACATCTAATCCCGAGCCACTTTTGAATTAGAAAATTGGAAGAACCATATTTTCTTTTTGTTGCCTGACCTGGGAATCGAACCTGAGACCTCATGAAGTCAAGCCCGAACCGCTAGACAACAAAGGCGATCAGAGGAGAAAAAAATGTATATATTATGCAATATCTATTTATTAATACGTAATGCCAAAACTTTAGACTGTCAATGTTCGATTATGTGATAATTATCTTTTCGAAAGACAGGTCATGACTTCGCCATGGTTTTATATATATTTTTTAAGATCTGTCGTGTGCTTCTTATGTTATAGTTAATGATGCTAACATTTTAATGTACTATAGTTTTACTTAATTCTGATGTTAGACCACCTCATAATCATGGCCTACTTGCCCAAAAGAGAAGATAGTAGTAGCTTAATCAAACGCGTAACACACGTACAAAAAACAAACAATTAAATTTACAACCTCCTCCTTTTTTGAGTCGGTTGGTAACCTAAAAAGGTAATAAACGTAATGGAGAATATAAAATAGAAAGAATTGTTAATGTCAAAATATCTGAAGTCAAAAGTCGTAACAAAATCGCTATATCGTGAAACTTAATTCCGCTGTAATTTCTGAAGTTTGAGAACCGAAAATGAAATTTTCACAACAACATTATGACTATCTCTACTTTCTAAGTAAAACTTTCAAACATAAACACTAAACGCCATATTAGAGACGCTTTATTGAACATTTATTATGAGTTAGTGGCCCCATATTCTAACACATTGTGGTATGTTTTTTTTTAATATTTAAACAAAATAATTATTTTATATATTACCTATCCTAATGTTGTTGTAATGAGGCGATAGCTGGGAATGGCAAAAAAGCTTGAAATCATGGTTAATATGGCCGGATTGAGAAGCTACGAAAAACTTGGGGCATAACGCAACACATTTGCAAAAGTTAGATTGAGAAAGAGCGGGTTTGAAAGAAAATGTTGATATCAAAATGTGAAAGGAAAAGATTGAAAGATGAAAGGTTGCTAAAACAGATATATCATGCAAATGTGGATGGTCGTAGGTACCAAGGGAGTACCAAGTGTGAAATTCTATGATCAAATTGCTCAGGTTTTATCCAAGGGTGTTGTCAAGATTCCCCGAAACTGGCGTGTTTGTATGAAAAGAGTTTTTTATGTGGAGGAAGCTCGGTACGTATGCAAGGGTATCATATTTGACCCTCAGTACTCCCTGCCAACGTAAAGATATGTATGAATATGTGTATTTAGCTATAACATAAAATTTTAATATTTAATCAAGTTACGAACTTGTTTGTATTTATTACAACTTTCAAAATTTTGGCACTGTCTCTTTAAAATACAAAAAAAAAGAAAGAAAGGTTTAGAAACTATGGAGAAATCTATCAACATAAAAAGAAATATTGGTGTCAAACTTTTTAAAATCCTCTTTTTTTCGAAGTCAATTAAAATATTTTACCTATAATGAAGAAAGGAAAGCTTACTACCCCATTTGGTTATGGTACCTGATTATATATAATTTATATTAATTTATTGACTAAGTCTCGGCTTTGGAGCAAGCCATTTTAAGATACAATAGTCATACATATCTTCTGACCTCTGGGCAGAAAGTGATAACTTTCCTTCCGCTGCGCTAAACTAAATTGCAACTTTCCAGCTCCATCGGGCAGAAAAATGACATGCACACCTCGGGCAGTAAAAAAGAAAGCGTCAGATTACATGTTTGTCGACCTCGGCTTCACCTTGTTCAACAATTGCCTACGATCTGAGACTTCATATTTTCCTGCCCTCAGGATGTAATGTGTACTAGCATATTATATCCTCTTGGTATATCGTCGATGGTCTAATAAAATCTAATCTTATCTATATATTAATACGTGATGCCAAAACTTTGGACCCCTTTATACGAAAATTGCGCGGACGCAGGAGCATAAAATTTGGTACATTTTTAGTTTATGTGTATAGAAGTATTAAGTAATATTTTTCAATAATAATGCTTATAAATTACATTAAATCAATAAATAAAACATTAACCACACTATCATGCATTTGACACACACACAAACAAATATATTGATGATAATGATAAATCACAGATGGCGCACTAAAAAGTGTGGAAACAAATTAGTTGGTCTTAAGAAATGAAGATGGGTTTCTTGTCAACAAGACATTAAAATTTATTATGGTCGAATTTCGACGAACGGGCGACCACTAGTAAAGTATAGATAATTGCTGTGTTATTAAACAAAGACGAAAGTTGATACTGTAGTCTGCGTCTCAATGTAGTAATATAACACCAGGAACATAAGAGTACTTCAGTCTTTTGTTTATTAATAAGAAGATTTGAGCAAATAACAGTTGGGTACCTAATTCAATTCTATCATTTTCGCTTGTTGCAATTTTTACTACATATTTATATCTGTTAATATCTATTCATTCATACACATAGAATGTGTATGAATGAATAGATATTAATTTTAGAAACCTGGTGCAAAAAAAATTCAACAAAAGGCTCGGTTACTTTGCAAGCTAATAAAAAACCTAGCCTAAAACCGAGCCTAGCCCCTAGGAGCTAGCGCAAGTACTAGTACAGCACCTACCAAGTGTCGATAGCGAAATTCTCCTGCTGCTATACTGTTGCTGGTAGCAGACGAAGCAGAATCTGATTAATTAGTTTAATCAAATTTTGTAGTTTTATTTAAAATACCTAAAATTTTTGGGTCTGCTATTGGCGAGTGGTTTCATGGGCTTTTGATGTTCTGTCAACCCGGCTAGGGAAATATGTGAGATATTTAGTTTGAATTAAAGTTTTTGGTAAATACTTCTGCATTGTTTGGGCTTAATGCTACTTACATTTTAGTTTAGCGTAACTTTAAACTCGGCTTCATTTGGCTACTTAAGCTGCTTTGTTATTAAAACTGCACACACATATCTTCAAGCCAAGTCCTTTATGGACTATGCAGGTAGTATCGAATGCCAAATGGCGCTATCCTGAGGCCTGCATGGCGTCCTTCACATTCATTGCCCTTTTTCATACAAACACGTTGTATTCGAAAACTCATAACACCGTCCTTGGATGATACCCGATCGATTTGATCGTGGAATGGTAACGTAGGTAGGTGTAGGTACATCCATCCACACTCGTATTGTATATCTGCTTTGTCAATTGACAC
This sequence comes from Calephelis nemesis, assembly GCA_002245505.1. NCBI lineage: Eukaryota > Metazoa > Arthropoda > Insecta > Lepidoptera > Riodinidae > Calephelis > Calephelis nemesis. The sequence goes on from NJDD01000194.1 coordinate 161,532, forward strand.
TGCTCTTGAATAAATTGATCGATACCAGATCTACCCTATCCACTGTACCATCTTACACGGTGTGCAAAATAAAGAGCATAATATCATCATGCAGACAGACATTGTTGAAGAGGTTTTTTTGAAAGTTTCAATGAGGTTTCTTTCCGTCGACTTTTTCTTGCATAAGTTTTTAACACACACAAAATGCACACGGGCTGTCATTTTTCTTTCAATTAAATATATTTTTTGAAACCACTTTGATTTTAGGTTAGGTTCCAGATCCTCAAAAGCGACTTTCGAAGTTATCCGACGGCGACGTGTTAGTAAACCAATTTATCTATATATAAATGAATCCTCATTGAAAAATTCGCATTTATAATATTAGGACAAACCTTCGCCTATCTATACAAAAATGAATCGCCATTTCGCGTGGCCATTGCGTCACGTCTAAAAGGATGGACCAATTTTCCTAATTATTTTTTGTTGTGTTAGTTATTGTCAGGAGAAGTTTGTTATGAAAAGGAAAACATTTGCAGGGACAAAAAGAAAAATTCTTGTCAAACATAATGTCTAGCGATACGAATTCGTCGGGTCAGCCTATCTCCTGTTATGTTTTCTCCGTTATGATCCGGATCCCCTGTATAGATCTAATCATTGACCTACTACTAAGAGCAACTTAGAAGCTCCTAATAGACAAGTACGGGTTAAATGGGTAATTACCAATCTACTGGTGGTGGAATGCTGTGCAGCAACTTTCCCGGATGCGGATCCACGCCATACTTATTCCAGCCTCCATTTTATTCACGTTTGGACCTGTCATATTACGGTGTGAAGGGTAGGGTAGCCGGTAGAGTTTCACATTATTCCTCACGGAGTGTAAGGCCTAATATATTATATGAAAGGCTTTAGGGGTGTAACTACACGAGAGCGTACATACCTTTTAACATCTGTGGCGTTTGTAGATGACAGTTGTTTCGTACTATCAGGAGAGTTTTTTTAATGTTGCAAATTGTTCTGTGTCTTGTATTGCAGTAAATTTGTTTTTGACTCAAAGTATTGAAACCTTAGTGTCGTTTTTCAGACCATCGATTTCCCTTAGGAACAACTGAAATTTTATAGGCCAAGAAAATTTGACCCTTTTAATAGTTTAGGTAGCTACGATTAGTAAATGCACGAGTTGTTCAGTATATATTAATAGAGTTTATTTAAAAAAGGGCCAAAGTGGCATTATTACGATAGTATAATATTTCGGTTCTTTGTCGACTTCTTTCAAATTTTCACCCTCATTTTTAGAAAAAAAATGTGTGGTCTTTGCTGATTTCTCCTTTTAACTAATATTAAGTGAGAATGGAGACTCCTCTTGGATCTCCCTCTGCCCCGAACTCAACGCGAGATTACAGAAAAACCCTTCTTCGTCTGTTGGTTTATCTGATCAGTATCTGCAGTTCTTTCATTGTGCTACCATAAATTTAATAATGTTCATTCGTTTTTTTATTTGTCCAGTCTCGAAACTCTCATTCTTTCTCTGTTCTAAAAGTCCAAAGATAAGAAAGATAAAAAATAAATTATTATGTTTTAGGTAAACTTTTCTCTTGTTCTTTTTAAAACAATTTAGGAATTTCTGAATTAATTTTCGTAATCTTATATATTGTTGTTGATATTTTGGTAGTAAACCAAAATTCCTACAGTTAGGCAAATATATAATCTGATTTGTATTACAGTGTGTTCATTTTGTTCCTTCCGCATTTAATAAACTTACTTAATCTCAAGAAGCTGTATTAGATTAGGTGGAGCAAAAGCAGAGGTAGAGTCATCTGCAAATGAACCCGGACCTAAGCAGGGGGCTTAGGTCCAGGCTCATTTGCAGAATAAACAACCTGCCTTCCTACCAGGCAGTTCGTTAAAGGCGGGCATAATATGCTTACCGTTACTACCACCGTGACATCTGACTAGGTGGTTTCGCAGTGACTCGCCCC